>JARQOD010001024.1:0-53738 GCA_033576555.1 Oophaga sylvatica | reverse complement strand
AATTTTAAACCCCTTTTAAAATTAACCCCTCATTGAAAAATTTTGCCCATAAACTGTGTATTTGTTTGTCAAATCAGAAGCAAAGGACAAAAAAGCGGGGTTAACCCTATGTACACCAAGTTCTTTTATGCGGTCTGCATTTCACAAAACCTGCAATTGAATTGCGCTATTTAATTAAATGTAAAAAACTAAAAAATAAATATAATTATTTCCCAAATTTTCAAGACAGTATATATTTTATAATATTATATTATGAGGTGAAAAATTTTGTTTAAAAAAATGGTGGGCCCCCGCCCTTTTTCGCAACCAGACAGCAAACCAGGAAGGGGGGGCAAAAATAATACCCAAGAGGGACCATTATTTTTGGGGCCCCCCCGGTACTAACATCTGCCCCCAGACACCCCAGAAAAAGAAAATCTATAATTAGATTCCCCTTTAGGGCACTTTCCCGTCTATTCCCATGCCCTGTAGGGGGGGCGAATAAGTTTAAGGGTTAAAATGACCTTAATTTTGAAAGGTGCCTTTTAAAGCCGGTTAATAATTGAAGCGTCAATTAACAATAATTGAGCGATATTTCCAAAAAAAATTTTCGAATCGAAGGTATCCCCATATCACTAAAAAATGGGATACCCATCCTTTCCGGAACCCCCATGTAAGTCTGGGAACAAAATACGAAAAAAAAAAACCCCTTTTTTCCTTTAAACAAAATATAAACACAAGAATACAATATATAATAAAACTTCTTGGACATATATTATACATAAAAAAAATAGTTTAACACTTCACATAGAAAATATCCTTTGAAAAAATTGCCGGAAAACCCTTCAGTGAAAAGACAGACACCCACAAAAAAAACCTTTGGTGTTGGTTAACCATGTTTTTTTATGTGTTTGCATCTGATTTGCAAAAAAATTTTTAAATCAACTATTGTGAAAATTTTCACCCTTTGGGGGGGTTAAATTTTAAAGGTGTAAATTTTTTTTTAAAAAAAAAACGGCTTTTTTGCAAAAATTTTTCCCCTTTTAAAAAATACCCCAAGTTTGAAATTTTCACCTAGCTGATTTAATTTTTGTCAATTGATAGCAAAGGCCTGAAAAGACTTGGTTAACCCTATTACACCAATGCATTTTTTGTCGGGTTCTGCATTTCACAAAAGCCGGGAAAAATTAATTAGCGGGGATTAACTTGTAGAATGGAACTAAAATAAAATATAAAAATATTGCCAAATTCAAAAACATGATATATATAAATATATGAGGAAAAAATTGCTAAAAAAATGCGTGGGCTCCCCCCCATTTTTGCAAAACCCAAAAACAAAGCCTGAGTGGGGGCAGAAATAATAGCCCGGAAGGACCATTATTTTTGGGGCCCCCCCCGGCACTTAACACTGCCCCCAAACCCCAAAAAAGGGGGAAAAATCCAATTAATTTTCCCTTTGGGGCTTTGCCCGTCTATTCCCCCTTTCCCTGTTCGGGGGGGAATGGGTTAATAAGGGTTAAAATACCTTCAAGAAAGTCACTTTTGCCAGTTAATAATTAACGCCCCAATTAACAACACATTAAATCCTATTGGAGAAAAAAAATCAAAACACACCCTTTTAAAAAAAAAAAAGTTTTAAGAAATAATACAAGTTTTACCATATTTATTTACCTCTAAAACCATTTTTCCGTAAAAAATAAAATAAAAAAGCAAAAACTTACCATCCCTGCACAGTCAGGTCCCCGGTGAAAAACCCTTAGAAAGGTTTAATTTTACTGCAGGGACCGCAGCTAAAAAAAGCAGCCTACATAAAACCCCCAAAAAAAAAGTTTCCCCCCGCCTGACAAGAGAAAGCTGGGGGGACATAACGATACACCACGATCCCCACAACGATATGCACTTGCGATCGCTGGGTACGCTACATACGCTGCGAGCTGCCAAACAGGAGCTGGCAGCGATCTGGGACAGCGACCGCGGGGCATCGTTAAGGGCCCTCCACATAGCATATCGCACCCCGATCGCTGCTGAGTCACTTTTTGTGACGCAGCAGCGACTCACAGCGTATCCTGTGTTACTTCACGACGACGCCCCCCCCCCGGGGTCGCTGACTCGCGAAATGTCAGACCTTTTTTTATCGCTGGTTTCCCCTGACAGGCACGCATCGTGCGTTGACAGGGGGGAGACCAGCGATCCCGGGGAACCAAGGACACACGGGGGTTTCCAGGCAAACCCGAGCGCTTAAACCCGCTGTTTCTTGGAACCGCTCCCTCATCAGGGGGGGGTATCCAAGGTACACAGGGGTTTCTAGGGACAGCCCGCCCGGAAACCCCTTTTTACCCCTTTTTCCAGCGGGTCGCTGGTCTCCCGCCGCCACGCAGCGATTGGCCTGCAGGGGAAAAACCCGACAAAAAAAATCCTGACATTTCAGCGAATCACGATACCCGGGGGGGCGGACCCGCTGAATGTCACACACGCATATCGCGGGGACCGCTGCGGTCCAAAACTAGTCTCCACGTCTCGGGAGCGATATCGCATGGAACGGCCCAAAAATGGAAAGCAAAAGGGCTTTCCCTTTCACTTCGGGTCACCGGGACACAATCAGTACGTCAGGGGAACTATTAACAAAAATGGGGTTCCTTCGAAAAAAAATGGCGGGGGGTCCCCCCCAATTTTTGTTAACCACCAATAACAGACCGCGAGGCCTGGATTTTCAGGCTGTTAAGGAGCCAAACCAGGCCTTCCAGCCTGATAATACTAGGCCACAGCGTCTCTTTATCTTGGCTGTTTTAACAAAAATAGGGACCCCCACGAAAAAATTGGCGTGGGGTCCCCCCTAATTTTTGTTAACCACCGAAGAAGCAACCGCTGAGGCCTGGATTTTCAGGCTGAAAGGGCCAAGATCCAGGACCTTGCCAGCCTGAAAAACCGGCCACACATCTGCATACTTGGCTGATTAACAAAAATAGGGGATCCCTCAAAAAAATTGGCGTGGGGTCCCCCTATTTTTGTTAACCACCAAATAAGCCGACCGCTGAGGCCTTTTTTTCAGGCTGGTAAGGATCCAATAATCCAGGACCTTGCCAGCCTGAAAATCCAGGCCACAGCATCTGTTTAACTTGGCGGTTAAAAAAATAGGGGATCCCCTCGAAAAAAAACGGCTTGGGACCCCCCTATTTTTTTTTTAACCACCAAGTAAAATGCAACTGCTGCGGCCGGGTATTAAAAGACTGTCAAGCCCATGGATTTTGGCCCTCAACAGCCTAAAACAGCTACAGCAGCCCCACTTTGGCGCATCAAAAGTTGCCAATTGTGGCACTTTACCCGGCTCTTCCCACTTGCCCTGTAGGGGGCAAGCGGGGTAAAAGGGGTTATTGTCCCCGTTGATTGCACGGTGACAATAAGCCCGTTAATAATGGAGAGGTTCAATAAGACACCGATCCATTATTAATCCCAAGTTATTAAATTTTAAAAAAAAGACACGCAAAAAAAATATTTTAATAAAAAAAAAGACAACACATTTTCATTAATTTTATTATACACTCCTTCCGCAGCCACGATCTCCTGTAAAAAAAGAAAAAAAACAAACCAACAGAACCCCTGTCCACGCAATCCATAACACAGTCCCACCGATCCACCTGCTACATCGGAATGACAGGCAGAGCCTTCATCGCGACCAACCCCGCTGATTACCTCTTCCCCGGCGGTGACGTCATCGACTGACTGTTTTAAACGGCCGGATTACCCACAGTCACTGCAGTTACGCAGAAACTGCTGTGACCACCGGGGAAAGAAAAATGGCCCATGAAGCACCCGGGGATGACCCCCGGGAGATCTTCTCCATTAATTGCCGCGACCCTGACAGACCCGACCGACGGACACTGACAGTGAAGTGACAAACCGATTCCGATCCGATAAAAACGAAAATACAACTCGGGAATGGGAATTCCGATACAGCCAAATCGGCCGATACCCATATTTGCAGTACGGAATGCTCAACACATTATCCCAAATATCAATTATTTTAAACCTATTGCATGAAAAAAAAAAAAACACACACACTTTAATTAAAAAATCATTTTAATGAAATAAAGACAATGTTTTTGACCATCTTTTATTTGACTGCAAAAAACCCTTCCTGTAATAAAAATAAAATAAAAAAGCAAAAAATTTTTCTTACCTATCCCATGCACAGTCAGGTCCCACGGTTTTAACCTTCAGAAAGGGTTAATGTTTACGCAGGGACCGCAGCAATGCTGCAGCCTCACAGTAAACCCCCAAAGAATTTATTTCCTCTCCCGGCTGACAGGAGAGGAAGTGGGAAAACTTAATTGATTGCTTTCCACTTTCACTTCATTCAGCCAGGACACAATCATGACGTAAGGGAACTGATTACAAAAATAGGGGTTCCCTTCCGAAAAAAAAAGGCGTCGGGTCCCCCTATTTTTGTTAACCACCAGATGAAGCAACCGCTAGGCCTGGATTTCAGGCTGTTAAGGAGCCAAGATCCATGGACCTTGCCCGCCTATAATACCAGCCAACCAGCGCTTATCTTTGCTGGTTAACAAAAATAGGGGGCCCCTCGAAAAAAAAATTTGGGGTGGGGTCCCCCCTATTTTTGTTAACCAGCCAGATGAACAACCGCTGAGGCCTGGATTTTCAGCTGTTAAGAGCCAAGATCCATGGACCTTGCCACCTATAATACCAGGCCACAGCAGTCGCATATCTTCTGATTAACAAAAATAGGGGGTCCCCTCGAAAAAAATTGGCGTCGGGTCCCCATATTTTTTTAACCAGCCAATAAGCAGACCGCTGAGGCCTGATTTCAGCTGTTAAGGAGCCAAAATCCATGGACCTTGCCACCTGATAATACCAGCCACAGCAGTTGCATAACTTGGCGATTAACAAAAATAGGGGATCCCCTCGAAAAAAATGGCGTTGGGTCCCCCCCATTTTTGTTAACCACCAGATGAAGCAGACCGCTGAGGCCTGTTTTACAGGCGGGAAGGATCCAAATCCATGGACCTTCAAGCCTGATAATACCAGGCCACAGCATCTGCTTAGCTTGGCTGGTTAACAAAAATAGGGATCCCCCGAAAAAAAAAAAGGCGTAGGGTCCCCCTATTTTTGTTAACCACCAAAGAAGCGACTCTCGGCCGGTATTAAAAACGTCAAGGCCCATGGATTTTGGCCCCAACACCGAAAAAACCGGCTACAGCACCCCCACATTTGGCGCATCAAAAGATGTCCAATTGGGCACTTTCCCGGCTCTTTCCCACTTGCCCTTAGCTGGCAAGTGGGGTAATAAGGGGTTAATGCACCGTTGATTGCACAAGACAAAGCAAGAAAAAAAGTATTTTAATGAAATAAAAGAGACAACAAAAGTTTTCATTAATTTTATTACCCTCTCATTCCTGCACGCCATCGATCTCCTGTAAAAAAAGAAAAAAAACAAACCAACAGAATAAACCCCCTTCCGACGCAGTCCCAATAACACATCCCACAACGATCCAGCCTGCTACATCGCAATGACGGCAGACCTGTCACCGACGCAGCACAGCATTACCTGTTTCCCCGCGGGGACATCATCGGACGACGCTTTACGGGCCGGATTTCCCCCCATCACTGCATTTTTCGCGAGAAACTGCATTACCCCGGGGAAAAAGATGGCGGCCATGAAGCAGTCCAGGCCGTGACCGCCGGAGATCTTCTGCCAGGTAAGTGCCGCTGACTCCTGACAGACCCGACCGACGGACACTGACAGTGACAGACCCGACCGACGGACACAGACAGTGACAGTGACAATCCCGATTCCGGTATCCGATATGACGAAAATATCGGTATTCGGAATCGAAAGCCCGATACAGCTAATATCGGCCGATACCCGATATTTGCAGTATCGTATCGCTCAACACTAGTGTTAACATAGCCCAAGGTGTGAAAGAGCAATTTTGTTTTTGGTTATTTCTTTTGCCTTATATACAAGTCATATACCCTGGAAAGGATGTTCCTTAACATATTTCCCAGGAAAATCCTAGGGCTTCCACCTGCACCCTCAACCTCTGCCTTAATTAAAAACACGTTAATAGTAATAATCTTTATTTTTATGTAGCGCTAACATATTCCACAGCACTTTACACACATTATCGTCGCTGTCCCCGAAGGGGCTCACAATCTAGATTTCCTATTTGTATGTTTTTGGAATGTGGGAGGAAACCAGAGTACTCGGAGAAAACCCACACAAACACAGGCAGAACATACAAACTCCTTGCAGATGTTGTCCTTGGTGGGATTCGAACCTAGGACTCCAGCGCTGCAAGGCTGTAGTGCTATCCACTGAGCCAACAATGCAGACAGAATCCCTCCCCCACCTCCATACTGCGCAGTCAAGGTTCACCGTAATCAGGCAGAATAGTGGGCTGTATCACATTCAGCAACAGAAAAAATTATAATTTTTTTTAAAATGCGCTTTAGGTCTACAGACAGCCTCATATCACCGCCACAACATGAGAACATGGGATATGGTGGGCTGTATCAAATTCAGCAACAGAAAAAATTAAACATTTTTTTAAAGTGCCTTAGGCCTGCAGACTGTTTCATATCACCATAGCACTAAATGACAAGGTGGGATACAGCAGAGTTTTTCACATTTAGCTAGTGAAAAAATATTAATTAGAATGCCATACTCATGCATGGAGCACATTAGAAACAGTGCACAACACAGGCCATGCTGGCTTTCTTTGTGGACCTCAGTAATGTCCAAAAAAGAAAAAAAAAATTTGGAAGGTAAATTTAACAGCCACACTGTACAGCAGCTTGATACACTCTCTGACTGATATACAACCGCCTAACTAACTTGCTAAAATCTTGCTGTTAACAATTCCAGCGTCAGGAACAGCCTATCTGCGCTGCTACAGTTTAAAAATGGTGCTAAAACAAAATGTCCGCTATTTATATAGAGAGGGACATGTGATTTGAGCAGCCAATGACACAAGCTGTTGTGTCAGGACATTGTAGGTATTTCTGTGTAACTGTGGTATTATTGGGGATTTACCTGTGTTATCTGAGGGAGGTTTAGGGCTTGTTTTAAGAAAAAAGGGAGAAGACTGTGATTGGTGCATGTGATCAGACATTTATGAGGTAAGTGTTTGTTCCAGAACTTTCCAGCAGAGAAACCTGTGTTGTGCTGCTGAGGGGACTACAAGTTCCAGACTTCCTAAGCGAGGGCTGCGGAGCAGAGTGGGGCTGTGATTAAGTCCAAGGCTGCAGATAAGTCCATAGTTAGATGCAGTTTCATAGTTTAACACAAGCATAGTTTTGTGTTTTTCTTACTAGCTTCAATTGTTTATTTTTTTTTCTGCTTTTATCTGTACATTTATCCCCATTGAATATATGCTCCATGGAAAATGCCACCGGTGAGCGTCTTGTGAGAGGTATGCACTCCTTGAAGAGCCTTCTGAGGGTGAATATGATTGCGCTCGATGCAAGCGAGTTACATGTTTGTAAGCCCAGGTAATGGATCTAAATGTGCAGTTGGCAACACTCAGGAGCATTGCAAACCTGGAAATCAGTTTAGAGCTCACTGAGATTGTACTGGCTGGGGCCAGTGATTTGGAGGAGAGTGGAGGTGGGGAAGTTCAGGAAAGAGAAGTAAGTAGCTGTGTAAATTTTACAAGAAGGGGTAGGGGTAGAGGGAAAAGTGCCAGGAAGCCAAGTCCTGATCTTGCACAACCTAGTAAATATGCCTGTTTGGCTGATATTAGGAAAGCAAGCCCAGGACTGGGATCACTGCAGCAGGATGTTGCTCCTAGCAACCAGGTAAAAGACTGGTGTAGGAAGGAGGGAAACAGGAGTGCAACAAAGGCCAGACAGATGTTGGTGGTTGGGGACTCTATAAATAGGCGGACAGACAGGATCATCTGCCGCCGAGACCATGAATGGCGAATAGTGTGTTCTTTCCTGGGTGCCAATGACAAAGTTAGAAGAAGGTGGAAGGTCCTTAACAATGATTTTAGGGAACTAGGAAATACCGCCAGTGCCACGAGCATCACTAAATAGGCAGCGGGGGCTTAGGGAGATAAATAAGTGGCTTAGAAGTTGATGCAGGAAGGAAAGGTTTGTGTTCCTGGAGAACTGGGCTGACTTCATTGTCGGCTACAGAATCTACGGTAAGGATGGGCTGCACCTCAATGGGGAAAGTGCAGCTATGCTTGGGGAAAAATGGTAAGACGGTTGGAGTAGCTTTTAAACTAGAATCTGGGGGAGGGTAGTTGTTCTAATAAGGAGACAGATTGAGTAGACAGTGAGAGGGAGGCAATAGGGGTAAATGGCATCATACCAGAGGAGGGGATTGTCCCTGAGCATCTGTCCTTATCCTCAACGATGATAAGCTAAGTTCTCCTGAATGCTATCTTACTCCTGATGAACCTCGGAAGAGGGGAAACGCGTCGAGTTGTCACATGATTTGGAGTTATAACTTATTCAGCTATTATATGATTTAGAGCTTTATCTGGCCTTTTGAACATTTGAACCCCGTTCTATTTATATACTATTTGTAGGGGCATTATCTAAGTGTGCTTCATATTCACTTCTATTCCAGGGATGTGATTAATCATAACTGTCGCATTGTGTGCATCTATCTCCCATATGGCATATCCCATATATCTTTATTGTGTTATGAATGTGCTAGAGATGGTTTCTGAGCAGAGGCTCCCTCTGGTGGTTACAGACAGTACTGAACCTTTCAGCGAGGAATGGCAATCTGGGTTCACTGACTGGTCTGATATAAGGGAGGTTCCTTCCCAAGATGGTTGCCGGTGATCAATTGTTCTTGTCTCAATTGTGGTTCCTGGTTCATTTGGAAGTTTGCTGGAGTCTTGTCTGCATCTCCTGCTTTCAGATAAGATATTTTTTGCTTTTCTTTTTGTGCTTGCTTTTTGCATTGTTTTCTGCACTTTTGTGGAGGTCAGCCAGGTCCCCTCCTGGGGCCTGAGCTCCTCACAGTTTATCTGCAGCCACTGTTATTTGCTCATTTGCTTTTTCCTGTTTTTTCAGCGGCTGCAGCTTGGTTTTGTTCACACTGAGATCTGATTTAGCGGGTGGCGAGATCGTGTGATCTCAGTATTTTTGTAATCAGAATTGTTGGATTTTTGTACGGTTTTCTGGGTTGCAGAAAGTAATCTCTCCTTTCCTATCCTATTTAGTCAGTTTGTGGCCCCAGCGTTTGCTCAATCTATTTTCTGCCTATGTTTGTGTTTTCATCTTGTCTAACCGCCATTATATGTTTGCGGGCTTCCTATTTTCTTTGGGGATCTGCTCCGGGGCAGATAGCTTTCATCTTTCTGCCTTTAGGTGTAGTTATCTCTCAGGCTGTGACGAGGCGTCTAGGATCAAGGTAGGAACGCTCCACGGCTACCTCTAGTTGTCTCGTTAGTTTAGGAATCTGCAACCCATCAGTTACCAACATCTCAGGTGTTCTGCTGCCCTGCTGTTGTTCCTGTCCTCCTCAGCTACCGAAACACAACATATTGCCATTTATAGATGGTGTATCTGTGTCATTTGAAGGCCCACATCTGTGAGCTGACACGTCCGTTGTAGCTACTTCTATTTTGTTATATTGTATCCGAGGGACTCCTCCTATTGCTTTTTGCATATTTTCAGCGCTCACAAGGTTATCTATTTCCCCTGGAAGATATATGTATAACATCATTTGACATTTAACAATATTGATTTTTTATCTCTAATTGAGCACATTTCTTTTTGTGGTCGTTTACACATGTTGTGGTTTTTGGCCGTTTTTGTCTGTGAGATAGGGACAACTTCTTGACAATTTTCATGCTATTGCACTCCACCATTGACTATGTAATTGTGGTCCTTCGATATTCATCTTTGGGGTTTGTGGACGTCTTTGCTGTTGAGACGGGGACATATTTCCTGGCACTCTTATATTATTGTACTCCAACATTGACTACACATCTAATCATTCAATTTCTTCTTTTTTTTTTGTGTCCAGAGTCTCCCTCATTTTGGTCCCAGGGGTGACTCTGGGCTTTTTGCACGGTATATTGATAATATTGGTGTGAGTATTATATGATATCATCTTCCCATTGTAAACATCATCATTACTAACCACATAGGTCAAGAAATGGTGAAATATATATCAGATGAACTTGAAGTCTAGCTACATTTCAGCTTAGATAGTTCCAGCCATGTGCCAAGAAGATAAATAATAATAATATTATTATACCATTTTCTCTCTCTTTCTCACCTACCTAATTCATCTCTATTTCACCCCTTGCCACCATAGGGCTCTATAGGGTGAGCAGGGAGAGCCGTCGAGGAGCGGGGCGCCACTGCGCAGGTTCTAGGGTGCCAACCTCCGCTGTTAGGTAGAGACAAACAGGCCAGTGTAGGGGTAGGCACCACCCCTTGGTGTTTTCATCACTTATTGGTATGATGCAGTGTGTTATGCTATTGTGCTAATTATTTTTTGTGTTTTAACGGTGTTAATAAAGTTTGATGCTTTTATACTAATAGAAGAGATAACGGTGACTTAGGGTTAAATGAAGATTTAGGGGGTTGGGATATGTAAGGAAAGCAGGGAGCTGAATAGGAGTAACAAATGTGCTAATAATATTAAATGGCTGTTGACAAATGCAAGAAGTCTAGCAAACAAAGTAGATAGACTGGAGACTGTTATGACAGTCACACAATACGATGTGGTGGGCATTACGGAAACCTGGCTTGATGAGAGCCATGACTGGGTAACAAATGTAGAGAGGTACACTACATTTAGAAAGGACAGGAAAGATAAAAAAAGGTGGAGGGGTGTGCATTTTCGTAAAATCCACATTAAAACCTGTGCTCAATGAAGACATTGGGGAGAGTTACAGCAATGTAGAGTCAAAATGGGTAAATGTACATGGGGATGGTAATAATGGAAAGCTGCTAATTGGAGTTTGCTGCAAGCCTCCTAATAAAGCTGAACAGGTAGAGGATGAAATGCTACAGCAAATTAAAAAGGCAGCAAACAGTAACAGGGTTTTATTAATGGGGGATTTTAACTATGCAGACATTCAATGGGACATAGAATGTTCTCATTGTGCTAAAAGCTACAATTTCTTATCCACAGTTCAGGACCAGAGTTGAGCGAAACAGGTTGGCCAGATTCATAAGTCGCCGACTTTTGCCAAAGTCGGGTTTCGCTGACCGAAACCCGACCATAGCGTGAAGTCGGCCATGCGGTCGGCAAAACGAGCACCAAAGTCGGATTTCCCAGAATGCTTGCAGGTGCCTTTTTTTCAGCCAATGAGCAGGAACGTACACTGTGGGCAACGAGATGACATGTGCAGCGTCCACCACCATCGGAGAGAGGCTGGAGTCACACTGGCGACAAAATCGGACGACTGCAATACGATGAAATATCGCATTGCAGTCGGACCAATGTTAATCTATGGAGCAGCTCCCAGTATCAGATTTTTTGTGGTCCGTTTTAAACGTCCGAGTGCAATCGCAGCATGCTGCGATTGTCACCGATTGTGGGTCGACTATCGCCAATGCAAGTCTATGGGAGCGATGAAAAATCGGATTACAAACGGACCGCACGTGTGACTTGCGATTAAATCGCACCGGTGTCCTTTAGAAAAGCCGGCAATTCATCCCCGGCTATACTGTAAAATCACACTGACAGCTTTAATAAAGAATAGAATCAATACATATACACACATAGAATACATATATATATATATGTCATTGTGACATGTATATATACATATATTTATAGTTCTTACACTTCTACATACTGTAATAGCCGCTAATTCAATTGCCGGCTTTTGTGAAATCACAGAACCCGACATGAAATGATACATTGTTTCCACACAGTTAACCATGTCATTTCATGTATTTTTATATATGGTTTAAACTTACAATTACATCAGTATATGTGTGCAAAATTGCAGACATGTAGGGGTTAATTAAAGGTATAAATTCGTTGAAAAAAATGCGTGGGCTCCCGCTGTATTTTCTCCACCAGACAGACAAAGCCAGCGAGTGGGGGCAGATAATAATAGCCTAGGGAGGGTACATATTTTTTGTGGCCCCCCCTGGCTACTAACATCTGCCCCCAGACACCCCAGAAAGGGCAAATCTATAATTAGATTTGCCCTTTCTGGTACTTTGCCCGTCTATTCCCATTGCCCTGTAGCGGTGGCGAATGGGTTAATAAGGGGTTAAAATGACCTTGCAATTGAAAGGTCACTTTAAGCCAGGTTAATAATTGAGAGCTGTCAATTAGACAACTATCAATTATTAATCCTATTGTATGAAAGAAAAATCAAACACACACACTTTAATAAAAAGAAGTTTAATGAAATAATCACACAGTTTTTGACCATATTTTATTTACCTGCTAAAACCATTTCCTGTAATAAAAATAAAATAAAAAAGCAAAATTATTCTTACCAATCCGATGTACAGTCAGGTCCCACGCTGTAATCCATCAGAAAGGGTTAACAGGTTACAGTAAGCAGAGAGCTAAATGCTGTCTACTAGCTCTAACCCCCTGAATGAATAACTTACTCTCCCAGCGAAAGGAGAGGAAGAGATGAATGAATGGAGCTTAATTGATTTATTGCCACTTTCACTTCAGTGACCTGACCTAAAGTGAAAGTGGCAATAAATCAATTAAGCTCCATTCATTCATCTCTTCCTCTCCTTTCGCTGGGAGAGTAAGTTATTCATTCAGGGGGTTAGAGCTAGTAGACAGCATTTAGCTCTCTGCTTACTGTAACCTGTTAACCCTTTCTGATGGATTACAGCGTGGGACCTGACTGTACATCGGATTGGTAAGAATAATTTTGCTTTTTTATTTTATTTTTATTACAGGAAATGGTTTTAGCAGGTAAATAAAATATGGTCAAAAACTGTGTGATTATTTCATTAAACTTCTTTTTTATTAAAGTGTGTGTGTTTGATTTTTCTTTCATACAATAGGATTAATAATTGATAGTTGTCTAATTGACAGCTCTCAATTATTAACCTGGCTTAAAGTGACCTTTCAATTGCAAGGTCATTTTAACCCCTTATTAACCCATTCGCCACCGCTACAGGGCAATGGGAATAGACGGGCAAAGTACCAGAAAGGGCAAATCTAATTATAGATTTGCCCTTTCTGGGGTGTCTGGGGGCAGATGTTAGTAGCCAGGGGGGCCACAAAAAATATGTACCCTCCTAGGCTATTATTATCTGCCCCACTCGCTGGCTTTGTCTGTCTGGTGGAGAAAATACAGCGGGAGCCCACGCATTTTTTTTCAACGAATTTATACCTTTAATTAACCCCTACATGTCTGCAATTTTGCACACATATACTGATGTAATTGTAAGTTTAAACCATATATAAAAATACATGAAATGACATGGTTAACTGTGTGGAAACAATGTATCATTTCATGTCGGGTCTGTACTTTCTCAAAA
The DNA here is from genome assembly GCA_033576555.1 of Oophaga sylvatica. Classification (NCBI taxonomy): domain Eukaryota; kingdom Metazoa; phylum Chordata; class Amphibia; order Anura; family Dendrobatidae; genus Oophaga; species Oophaga sylvatica. The sequence continues at coordinate 40,292 of JARQOD010001024.1, read as the reverse complement.
GCCGGCAACTGAATTAGCGGCTATTACAGTATGTAGAAGTCTAGGAACTATAAATATATATATATATACATGTCACAATGACATGTATATATATATATATATATATATATATGTGTGTTCTATGTGTATATATCTATTCTTTCTTTGGTGATTTAAATACTATTCATTTGGATCCATTATATGTCGGTTTTGCAAGCCTGCGAGAAAATCTCGCAAGTCGGATGTAAATCGGATGTGACAACTACGGTCAGATGCTACAAAATCGCATCAACTACAAAAAATCGGATGCTAGTCGCATCAATGTTCATGAAATTTTAATCCGATTATCGACCGACTAAAACGGTCAGCTTTTTTAGTCGGTGTGTGTGAAACCAGCCAGAAGGGCATTGCAGTGATTGACTTGCTTTGGGAGGCGTCATAGTGTCTATAAAAGCCATGACCGCCGACCTCCATTTTACTTCTGCCGATCTTAACAGTAGGGAGAGGTTATTATGTGCTTGAGCTGGTTATCAGGCTGCCTGATAGCTGTATTGCTGTGTGTACACTGCTGTGAAAACTGCTTTTTACACAGCACTAATACTTTTATTCTTTTTTCTGCACAGTTACCGACCATTCATTTTTTCCCACACCATATAGAGCTGTACGCTGCTGACACACTACCGAGTACCGGCTGGTATCACGGACAAATACATGCTGACTATCTGTGTGTGACTCTGGAAATAAATACGGAGATTTAAATTTTCCCCTACCCTTTCACCTGTACGCTTCTGATACAGTACAGTATATCTGCTGTTAGTATTACTGTCAAATCCATACTGAGTGAGCGTCTGTGTGTGACTTCGGAAATAAATACGGAGATTTAAATTTTCCCCTACACCGTATACAGCTGTACGCTCCTCATACAGTACTGTATTTCTGCAGTTTGTATTACGGTCAAATCCATGCTGAGAGAGCGTCTGTGTGACTCCGGAAATATATACGGAGATTTAAATTTTTCCCTACACCGTATACAGCTGTACACTTCTGATACAGTACCGTATATCTGCTGCTTGTATTACGGTGAAATCCATACTGAGAGAGCGTCTGTGAGTGACTCCAGAAATATATACGGCGATTTAAATTTTTCCCTACACCGTATACAGCTGTACGCTTCTGATACAGTACCGTATATCTGCTGTTTGTATTGCAATCAAATCCATACTGAGTGAGCGCCTGTGTGTGACTCTGGAAATATATACGGAGATTTAAATTTTTCCCTACACCGTATACAGCTGTACGCTTCTGATACAGTACCGTATATCTGCTGTTTGTATTACGGTGAAATCCATACTGAGAGAGCGTCTGTGTGTGACTCCGGAAATATATACAGAGATTTAAATTTTTCCCTACACCGTAAACAGCTGTACGCTTCTGAAATAGTACAGTATATCTGCTGTTTGTATTACGGTCAAATCCATACTGAGCGAGCGTCTGTGTGTGACTCCGGAAATATATACGGAGATTTAAATTTTTCCCTACATTGTATACAGCTGTACGCTCCTCATACAGTACCATATGTCTGGGAAAATGTACCAAAAATACCAACAGACATGAGGAAGTATGGTGGAAGAGGCCGCGGACGTGGGTGGGGGGGGCAGCTGGTACTGATGGTGGTGGTTGTGCATCTGCTGGTAGTGCCAAAAGCACAATAGCACCTAAGGCAGGAGGTGTTGAGCCTGCGTCATCATCTGGCTCCAGAAGGCCTGGAAGGCTCCCTTTTCTGGGAGTAGGTAAAACGCTTTTAAAGTCGGAGCATCAGGAACAGGTTTTGGCTTACATTGCCGAAACAGCCTCCAGCTCTATTGCCTCCTCTTCTGAAGTTTCAAAAACTGCAAGCACTGAGTCGTCAGTGCAGGCTCCCGGTCAGGAACAACACCTTTCCTTGTGTCCTTCACCCCCACCAAAAGTGAAGGATGCCGCAGGCCACACTTCAGATTACTCCCTGGAGCTCTTTTCACATACCATGCCAGAGTTATCAAGTGAAATCCTGAATGCCCCAGTCCAAGATGAATATGACATGGAGTGCACTGATGCACAGCCACTGCTATATGATTCTGCTGGTACATTCACCCAGAGCACTGTATTGCCCTAGCAACTACTAAGCCAGATTCTGACCCTCATGAAACTCAGGTGCCCTTTCCCACATACTATACCACCTAATACGGTGACACAGAGGAAGGTGCAGATGAAATTGAAGAGGAGGTGATGGATGACCCAGTTGTTAACCCAGATTGTAATGCATTGGGGGAAGAGGGTGCCACTGGCAATAGCTCAGAAGAGGAGGAGGATCCACAGCAGACATTGACATCGCAGCTGCGGTTATCTGGCAGGCCCGTAGCAGTCCAAAAACGTGTTAAAAAAACAAAAAGAGATGCAGGACAGCTTGGCCAGATGGTCAAATTAGCACATCGTGCAAGCCCTGAAAATTTATCCCATAGTAGGAAGAGTGCAGAGTGGCACTTTTTTGACCAAAATCCTATTGATGAGGCAAAGGTTATCTGTAAGAAGTGCGGAAGGACCTTTAGCCGAGGGAAAATTCTCCGAAATTTGAATACCAGTTGCATGCTTAGACATTTAAACACCATGCACTTGCAAGCGTGGAAGTACTACAAAACCTCAGGTAGCACACGGGCACCTGCTCCGACTGAAGGTACCCAGCAACGCTACATCGCTTCCCCCACTGTAAGCCCACCGGTTAGCACATTACTAGCAAGAAATGTTGAGGTGTCGTCGCAAGGCCAAAGCAGTCAGGGAATCACAATGCTTTTCCAATGAAAGACTGAATCTAGGCCATCACCACCACCACCACCATCACCAACCCCCTCTCTGTCCGCCATGTCCACTGCTAGTTCCCCCATATGCAGCTCTCAAGTCCAGCTCATCCTAACAGACACTCTGAGTAGGACAAGAAAGTACTCATCCTCTCATCCGCGTAGACTGGCTTTGAAAGCCTACATTGCCAAACTGATCTCATTAGAGATGATGCCCTTCCGTTTGGTTGAAAGCGCAGCGTTCCGAGAGCTCATGGCCTACGCTGTCCCACGCTATGACCTACCCAGTCGGCATTTCTTTTCTAGAAAAGCCATCCCTGCCCTCCACCTGCATGTGAAAGACCACATTGTCCATGCACTCAAACAATCAGTGAGTGGAAAGGTGCACCTCACAACAGATGCATGGGCCAGTAGGCATGGCCAGGGATGTTACGTGTCCATCACTGCGCACTGGGTTAATGTGGTGGATGTGTGTAGCCCAGCTGCGCTTGGTGCCACATGTTACCCAGGAGGATGCATGGAAGGTAATTCACAATCACCTGATATTCATTCACACTTCACATTTTCCTGGTACCACCAGAGGGAGCCCTTTAGAATATGCAGGTATATAAGGGTGTGGAGAGATAGAGCAGTGAGATGAAGACAGCCTAGCTGAACGTTAGCTAGTTGTTGGTTGTACCTCAGAGAGACGAGCTGAGAGGAAAGTTACCTCAGAACGTGCAGATTGTAGTTTCCCTAGGAAAGTGGAAAGTGACTCTCGAAGTGAGCATAAAATCAGTCTGACGGAAGGTCCTGATAGCTACTTTGGACAGAGCCTAAGAAAGAAGTGAAGGAAAGGGAACTGCAGTATTTGTAACATCGAGTCAACTGAGGTATTGTTAGAGAGCGAGCGTGCCGATGCTTGAAGAGCAGTGAAGAGAAGGAAGCTGACATCTACTGCTGCTTGTGCTTATGTTAAAGGTGTGAGTAGGACGACAGGCAAGTGGAAAAGGGAAAGAGAGAGTGACTGAGGATGAATAGCAATGATGGCTTACCTCCACTCTGCACCACCGGACACCAGGTCCAAGCTTGCTAGTACCTTCATGGCTAGTTGGAGAAACCGGAGACCCTGCTGGACTTCAGGTCACAGAGGGGCCCAACAGTGCTGATATGTAACCGGGGTCAGGAAGAACAGGAGTCTGGTCAGCGCAACCATTGGAGACTTAGTTCTGTCCAAAAGAAGGCTCCACCACAAGATCAGCCGGGCGTAGCAAAGAGAACGGAGTTAAACTTTGTTTCATGCAAGTTAGAAACTCACACACATATAGACGTAAGGAGGCCCTACACCTACTCAGTGATTACTGGACGTGCATCCTCCACCCTGACGGCCTCCCGGGACGTGTCTGCAACTTCATCACCAGTAAAGGTACAGAAAGAGACTTTCGTGTGTGTGTCTGCATTATTGCTCCTTCACCCCTGCACCGCGATATACCTCGAGGGACCAGTCTCGCCTGTGGGAGACTTAACACCTTGCTGCCCCAACCCTCAGAGGATCTACCCTGCAGCGCTGGTCACCCTGACCAGGAACCACAGGTGGCGTCACGAATATTCTATCATCCCCTGTAAATATCCCCCTTTAGTGAGCGCCCAGGGCCACGGACCGAGCTGCGCTACCCGTGACATCCCCCAGTGAAGTGGACGGGCTCGGTGCCGAGTACCCCAAAGCCCTGGTACGTGCGACTCATCTTTGGTGTCATGAACAGGATCCGAAGCTCGCAATATGTGAGTCCTGTGTGCCTAAATGGACTGTTTTGTGCAAAAAGACTGTTGCTGTGTTTTTGATATTTTTGGCGCTATTTTACACCATTTTGCCGCCATAATTCGCGCCCTGAGGCGCTGGTGAAGAAGGTGGGCGTGTATTTGTGGGCGTGCCCCCCACTGTGGCACGAAAGTAATGGGCGCCCTGTCTAAGTGCTATTATAATGTCCGAGCCTGCCCCACTGCAAGGGAGATCCGCCTCCTCTTCATCCTCTATGCTAAGAAGAGAAAGCGAAAGTCTCGCCTCCACGGAAAAATCCAGAGTGTTCCAGATGAAACACACAGTCTGGCCTGGAGTGAGATGGCGGAAGGACAGGAGATGCTGTGTGGAGGAATGGCGGTGCGCAGACCCCGTTCCCCTGAAGTGGTGCAGCCTGTACTCGAACCTTCCCCAGGTCGGGGGACGAAGAAATTAACAGCCGTGTGGAAAAAGGGGATGCGGTGCTGAGAGATATAGCCCGACACCGCGCAGAGATGGAGGCGATGGAGCAAAGCTGGCGTGCCCTGAAACAGCGGCTTCTGTGGGACCCACTGCTCTCCCCTCAAGATGCGCAAATGCCACCCGCGCCACCACTGGAACCAGCGGCTGAGGAAGAACCGGAGGCCGGCCCCAAAAGAGCTGATCCTGACTCCGCCGAGGACGCGGCGGGAGGGAAGGAGGCTGAGGAGGCCCTGCCCGGACCGGAATGCCAGCCAGGCCTGGAACCAGAGGCAGCAGCGGAATGCAGTACCCCGGTAGGGACGACGACGGAAGACACCCAGCCGCAAGTGATGGAGATCGACTGGGAGGAGATGGAGTACCTGGACGACGTGGAGTACGCCGCCCAGAAAGAGAACGAGTGGCGACGCCATGAGCAGGAGCAGCGGCAGGAGCAGCGAGAGGCGCAGCAGCTTTGCCAGAGGTATCGGGAGAAAGATCTTGCGGACAAGGAGATCATCCGGCGAGATAAAGGTACGCTCTGGGATTGGCGGCGCCAGGGGACGGTGTGTGCCTCTAAGTTCCGAGGAGGTTGGGGGTACATACGCGAGCCTGGGTTCTCTCAGAAGATCTTCGTTCATCGCTGTGATGTAGGGTCTAACCTGTTAAAAGGGGATGTTGTCACCTACACGCGGCACTGGGGTCTTAAGGGGTGGTATGCCCTGAATGTCTTCCGAGTCAGCGACCCCATCCCTGAAGCCGGAAACGTACCCCGTGTCTCAGCTTCCCAAGCCCCAGCCACATCAGCGTCTGGCCGCGCACCTGCATCTTATCCTGCGTCCTATTCTGCAACGCAACAGAGCGCAACGATTGCTAGTGCGTCCCCAACTGAGCCACTGCGTGCACCTGCGTCTCAATTGGAAACGCTGCAGAGCGTAGCGACTGCAACAGCGACCCCTATTGAGCCAAACCTGTACTTAGAAGAGGCACCTGTCAGGCCTCAAGGAAGTCGCAAAGTAAAAATTGAAAAGGGGACTGTAGCTACACAGACACTGGTAGCAGGACACGATCTTTTAGTGATGTGTTCCAGAGCGCACCGTATACTTCCAGCCCCAGGTGTGGAAGATGCCATATTTGCTGTAGACCAGTAGGACCCAGACAGGGTTTACTGAACTGTACAAAGTTATGAAGAGAATTGCACTTTATTGAGAATGTTATATGATGATAATGTTTACATGCTGAAGTAGTATACCCCAGTTGGGTAATGTGATATGTGAAATGTGTTTCTTTCAAAGGACTGCGTGGCTGAGGACTTTGCCAGCCCAAAAACTGTGTTGTAAATAGTTGGCACTCAGTGCCCCATCTTGGTTTTACGTAAGCCATTCTACCTCAGAAGAAAGACCCGTATGGTGTGGCCTTGAGTGAGGTTTGCAGCAAAGAAGTCCTGCAGCCCACCCAGGACCACCGTGGGAGGTTTGGTACGGGTCCTCCACAAGAATTCTGTATTTATTGTGTGAAAGTATTTTGATATTTTCTATTTGCCATTTGTACACATTGTAACGTTTGAAGTGTCCTTACCTCCCGCAAGGGATGAGTTATGTTATTGTTGATGTTATAAAAATTGTTTTCTTTTTCAGCCCGGGAGTGCTGATATTAACTAGGGGGGATGTGTAGCCCAGCTGCGCTTGGTGCCACATGTTACCCAGGAGGATGCATGGAAGGTAATTCACAATCACCTGATATCCATTCACACTTCACATTTTCCTGGTACCACCAGAGGGAGCCCTTTAGAATATGCAGGTATATAAGGATATGGAGAGATAGAGCAGTGGAGAAGAAGACAGCCTAGCTGAACGTTAGCTAGTTGTTGGTTGTACCTCAGAGAGACGAGCTGAGAGGAAAGTTACCTCAGAACGTGCAGATTGTAGTTTCCCTAGGAAAGTGGAAAGTGACTCTCGAAGTGAACATAAAATCAGTCTGACGGAAGGTCCTGATAGCTACTTTGGACAGAGCCTAAGAAAGAAGTGAAGGAAAGGGAACTGCAGTATTTGTGACATCGAGTCAACTGAGGTATTGTTAGAGAGCGAGCGTGCCGACGCTTGGAGAGCGGTGAAGAGAAGGAAGCTGACATCTACTGCTGCTTGTGCTTATGTTAAAGGTGTGAGTAGGACGACAGGCAAGTGGAAAAGGGAAAGAGAGAGTGACTGAGGATAAATAGCAATGATGGCTTACCTCCACTCTGCACCACCGGACACCAGGCCTGAGCTTGCTAGTACCTTCATGGCTAGTGGGAGAAACCGGAGACCCTGCTGGACTTCAGGTCACAGAGGGGCCCAACAGTGCTGATATGTAACCGGGGTCAGGAAGAACAGGAGTCTGGTCAGCGCAACCATTGGAGACTTAGTTCTGTCCAAAAGAAGGCTCCACCACAAGATCAGCCGGGCGTAGCAAAGAGAACGGAGTTAAACTTTGTTTCATGCAAGTTAGAAACTCACACACATATAGACGTAAGGAGGCCCTACACCTACTCAGTGATTACTGGACGTGAATCCTCCACCCTGACGGCCTCCCGGGACGTGCCTGCAACTTCATCACCAGTAAAGGTACAGAAAGAGACTTTCGTGTGTGTGTCTGCATTATTGCTCCTTCACCCCTGCACCGCGATATACCTCGAGGGACCAGTCTAGCCTGTGGGAGACTTAACACCTTGCTGCCCCAACCCTCAGAGGATCTACCCTGCAGCGCTGGTCACCCTGACCAGGAACCACAGGTGGCGTCACGAATATTCTATCATCCCCTGTAAATATCCCCCTTTAATGAGCGCCCAGGGCCACGGACCGAGCTGCACTACCCGTGACATCCCCAGTGAAGTGAACGGGCTCGGTGCCGAGTACCCCAAAGCCCTGGTACGTGTGACTCAGATGCAGGGTCCACAGGGGACAGCGGCGGTGGGACAGTGCTGCCTAGCCCATGGTATAGGCATCAGTTGGCTGTAGGCGTTCGACCCTCCTCCTCCTCCAGAAGCGAAAGCTCGTCCACAGAGCGCAGTTGCACCAGCACTCCATCCGCAGCTCCCAGTGTTGCACACGAGGTGTCCCACTATCGAACAGCTAGTGGTAAGCATCAGCAGGCTGTTTTAAAGATGATGTCTTGGGCGACAACAGACACACCGCGGAGGTACTGGCCGACTACTTGCAGCGAGAAACTGAGTCATGGCTGGACAGTCTACATCTTGAGCCAGGCATGGTAGTCAGTGATAACGGATGTAATTTTGTGGCTGCCATAGCTCTGGCAAAACTCAGACACATACCTTGCCTGGCTCACACCTTGAACCTGGTGGTGCAGTGCTTCATAAATAATTATCCGGAGTTACCAGCCCTGCTCCATTAGGTGCGAAAACTGTGCTTGCACATCCGTCGCTCGCCTGTAGACTCCAGTCGTATGCAGAGGCTGCAGCGATCGCTCCACCTCCCCAAGCACTGCCTAATCATAGACGTTGCAACAAGGTGGAACTCCACCATGCACTTGTTTGAGAGGCTGTGTGAACAGAGGCAGGCTGTAATGCATTTGTGGGAGGATACACGGGCAGGCAGTTTGAGAGCAAACATCGAGTTGTCGGGTGTGCAGTGGTCAAAGCTGAAAAACCTCTGTAAAGTCCTTCAGTGTTTTGAGGAATGCAAACGGCTGGTAAGCGCAGACGATGCCATCATAAGCATGAGCATCCCACTTATGCGTCTGCTCATGAAAACTTTGATGCACATTAAGGATCAGGTGTCTGCAGCGGAGGAGGAGGGAAGCCTTGATGACAGTCAGGCATTGTCTGCTCAGGGAATTGTCCTGGACAAGGTTGTGTAAGAAGAGGAAGAGGAGGAGGAGGATGAGGGGGATGATTATTTTGGGGAGGAGGATGCTTCTCAGGGGGCAAGAGAAAATGTTGGCTTGCCAAGGTCGGGTACAGGGTTTGTGCATGACTGGAGGGATGTGGATTTGGCAGAAAGTGCTCCTCCACTCACCACTGGCAGTGCATTATTGACGCCTGGAACATTGGCCCACATGTGTGATTATCTCTTGTGGATCCTAAAAAGGGACCCCCGCATTGACAAAATTATGAAGGATGACGACTACTGGTTGGCCAGCATCTTCGATCCACGCTATAAAGGCAAATTACAGAACATCATGCCACAGGAAACCTAGAGCTAATATTGGCGAACAAACAAGCAACTCTGGTAAACCGTTTGTTAGAGGCATTCCCAGCACACAGCAGCGGTGCAGGTTCTACCACGAGCCGTACTGTGCAACATGGAAGAGGTGTTCGTGGTGCACACAGCCGAAGTGGCATTGGAGACAGGGGTTTCATGACCATGTTGTGAACTGATTTCTCGAGTACCGCTCACACGACTGTTAATACTGAATCAATTGCAACAGACAGGAGACAGCAGTTGTCAACTATGGTTCAAAATTACCTCTCCTCCCCTATCGATGTTCTCCCTCAAAGTTCATTCCCCTTTGACTACTGGGCCTGTAAACTGGACACCTGGCCTGAATTGGCACAATATGCAGGACCTCGCTTGCCCTGCTGGTAGTGTGCTATCAGAAAGTGTCTTCAGTGCTGCTGGATCAATCCTGACAGAAAGAAGGACCCGGCTGTCGACCCAAAATGTTGGTGATCTCACCTTCATTAAAATGAACCATGCCTCGGTTTCAAAGGATTTTGTACTACCTTCCCCTGATGACACATAGGTTGCCAGCAAAATGGCTCGCTTTGTCCTCCTCTTCCTCCGACTTCTCCAATTCCTCCATTTGCAGCTGCTGAATTGAATGTCCAGCCTACACCTCAACATATGCCAGCTTTTCCACCTCCCTAACTGGGCTGTACCCTCCCCAGGGCCGGTGTCAGCACCTGGCTCACCCGGGCAAGTGCCGGGGCCGTGAGCAAGTGGGGGGCCCACTTGCCGTCAGAGACACCGGCGTACTATGAGCGGTCCTGTGCCAGTGTCGGCGCCCACGAGTGGGCCTCCCTGCTTGCTCAGGGCCCCAGCACTTGCAATACTTACCTCTCCTGCTCCACCGCTGTGACATCTTCTGCGTTTCCTGACATCGACGTTCAGGTCAGAGAGCCAATGACTTCACGTCTGTGCGCCCTCTGCCTGAACAGTCACAGTGCAGAGAGTTGGAAGATGGCGACGTTGAGGAGTCCAGAGTAGAGCAGTGCCCAGCGAAGAGAGGTATTTCATTTTTTTAATGTTTGGAGCAATATATGGGGAGCATTATACACTGGAGAATTATATATGGGGTCCATCATACACTTGAGCATCATAGATAGGGCCCATTATACAATGGAGCATTATATATGGGGCACATCATACACAGGAGCATTATAAATGGGGCTCATCATACACTGGAGCATCATATATGGGGTCCATCATATACTAGAGCATCATATGGGGTTCATTATTTATGGGGCATCATATAGGGCCCTTTATATATGGAGCATCATTTGGAGCACATATGGGGCCTATTCTGTATGGAGCATTATATTGAGCCCATTCTGTATAGCACACTATGTGGTGCCCATGATACTGTATGGAGGACTTTACTGTCTGGTTTTTGAGCTATTGTAAAATTTACAATAGATATCATTCATGTAATGTAAGAAGTGAAGTATTTGGCATTGTACTATACCTATATTTCTCTGCCGTATCGGAGCATCATGAATTGTGGCATGTGTTAAAGGGGCTCACTGAGACTCTTTCGCCCGGAGCCCACGAAAACCTGGAGCCAGCCCTGCGGCCGCCCCCACAACTTTAGCCAAATAACCCCCAGTTTTCAATGCATTAATATTATTATAAAGTAAATTAAGGTTGACAAGCTTAAGTAATAAGGATTGATGTTGTTGGCATTGAAATGGGCACTGTAGGGGTGTTTACTGTCCTCCATTCACTGGCGACTTTTATTCCCCATTGACTTGCATTGTGGTCGGGTCTCCAACTGTTGACAAAACCCGGCCGATAGTCGGCCGACTTTATTCGACTCGACTTTGGGAAAAGATGAGCCGACCGAAACGCGACTCGACCCTCCGGGAGGCAAAGTCGCTCATCTCTAATAAAGATCTAAATAAGCAATCTAAAAAAGAAATCAAGCTGGTAAAGTTATCTATAGAGAAGCAAATCGTCAACGACATTAAAATAACTCCCAACATTTTTTGTAAATACATCAATGCCAAAAAGAAAAAAATAGATGGTATTGGCCCCTTAAAAGATGATAATAACAAAATAATCACTGAGGACAAAGAAAAGGCAGAGATATTAAACAGGAACTTTTCATCCATGTTCACCAATGAACTGTCTGTTACAGGTATCATTCAACAAGGCAAAAATCAAAATTCCCAACCTGATATAACTAGCTTAACACAAGAGGAAGTCCATTTACGCCTGAGCAATTTAAACATTGACAAATCCCCCGGCCCAGATGGCATTCATCCACGGATACTGAGGGAATTGAGCTCATTAATTCACAGACCACTGTATCTCATATTCTTAGACTCTCTTGTAACAGGGGTGGTGCCACCAGACTGGAGGATGGCTAATGTGGTACCAATATTTAAGAAAGGTAAGAAGGTGGGTCCAGGTAACTACCATCCGGTAAGCCTGACATCGGTAGTGTGCAAAATTTTTGAGGGTATTATAAGAGATGGCCTGCTGAAATACACTGCTCAAAAAAATAAAGGGAACACTCAAATAACACATCCTAGATCTAAATGAATGAAATATTCTCATTGAATACTTTGTTGTGTACAAAGTTGAATGTGCTGTTAACATAAACACACAAAAATCATCAATTGAAATCAAATTTTTGAACCAATGGAGGCCTGGATTTGGAGACACCCCCAAAATAAAAGTGGAAATAAGTCAAAATGAAAATCAAAACAAAACAAGACAAAATTAAAGTGGAAACAAGTCAAAATGATGCTCACTATTATGTGTGGCCTCCACGTGCCTGTATGACCTCCCTACAATGTCTGGGCATGTTCCTGATGAGGTTGTGGATGTTCTCCTGAGGGATCTCCTCCTAGACCTGGACTAAAGCATTAGTCAACTCTTGGACAGTCTGTGGTGCAATGTGACATTGGTGGATGGAGCCAGACATGCTGTCCCAGATGTGCTCAATTGGATTCTGGTCTGGGGAATGAGCAGGCCAGTCCATAGCTTCAATGCCTTCATTTTGCAGGAACTGCTGACACACTCCAGCCACATGAGGTCTGGCATTGTCCTGCATTAGGAGGAACCCAGGGCCAACCGCACCAGCATATGGTCTCACAAGGGGTCTGAGGATCTCATCTCGGCAGTCAGGCTACCTCTGGCGAGCACATGGAGGGCTGTGTGGCCCTCCAAATAAATGCTACCCCACACCATTACTGATCCACTGCCTAACCGGTCATGCTGAAGGATGTTGCAGGCAGCAGGTTCACACTCAGCACATGTGACAGACGTGACAGAGTCTGGAGACGCCGTGGAGAATGATCTGCTGCCTGCAACATCCTTCAGCATGACCGGTTTGGCAGTGGGTCAGTAATGGTGTGGGGTGGCATTTATTTGGAGGGCCACACAGCCCTCCATGTGCTCGCCAAAGATAGCCTGACTGCCATTAGCTACCGAGATGAGATCCTCAGACCCCTTGTGAGACCATATGCTGGTGCGGTTGGCCCTGGGTTCCTCCTAATGCAGGACAATGCCAGAACTCATGTGGCTGGAGTGTGTCAGCAGTTCCTGCAAGATGAAGGCATTGAAGCTATGGACTGACCTGCCCGTTCCCCAGACCTGATTCCGATTGATCACATCTGAGACAGTATGTCTCGCTCCATCCACCAACGTCATGTTGCACCACAGACTGTCCAGGAGTTGACAGATGCTTTAGTCCAGGTCTAGGAGGAGATCCCTCAGGAGAACATCCACAACCTCATCAGGAGCATGCCCAGGCGTTGTAGGAGGTCATACAGGCACGTGGAGGCCACACACAATACTGAGCATCATTTTGACTTGTTTCTACTTTCATTTTGGGGGTTGTTAGAGGTCGAGTTCCCGCTTCTGCACAAGGGGAATCTCGAGCTATCCCAGCTACGGTCTCCCATTCATCTCCGGCCACAGTGGACTCTGCTCAGCTTAGACGTCGGTCCCAGCGTCTCGCCCAGGCTAACAGTGTGCAGAGAATTACTGCTGCATCTCCAGGCTTTGCTATTGTGGCCAGTACTGGTTAGCGGCGAGCAGAAGTCTTTAGGACAAAGTCCTTGTTTTCCCCTTCTGAGCATGCCCAGGGTGAGATCTCTCATTGGAGATCAGGGGTCACATGTTCAGGTACTGCAGCAGCTCCTATTGGTCCGCCAGGAAGGTCCTGTGACTACTGGTGTTCTGGAACAGTTTCATTGGTCCTTGTTTCTGGCAGGTCCTGTAGCTGTTACTATAAAACGTGGCATGCCTGGGCCGCCATGCGCTAGTGTCAACCATTATATGCTTAGCGCCAGTGTGGTCATGCGTGTGTGTGGTTAGGGCCCGGCTGAAATAAGCCCCTAGAATACCGACTTATTCGGTGAGGAGTTTGGTATGCTAGCTGGTCAGGGTCAGTGTCCTAGATGCCCTAGATCAGGGGTCCCCATCCGCCGGTCCGCGGCCCACCACCGGGCCGTAGCAGTTCTGATGCCGGGCCGCGGAACGCTGGACCCACATGGAGCCGGCGGCTGTAGCGCTGTAGTGACAGCTACAGTCGCCGGCTCCATCATCGATGCTCACCTTCCGCCGCTGCGATCCCTGTCCCGGCCGTGGCAGCTTCATCCAGCGCTAAGCGGTGACGTAGTACCGCTCATTAAGGGCATGAATATGGACGCGACGCCACTCCCATAGGCGTGGCATCCATATTCATGCCCTTAATGAGCGGTATTACGTGACCGCACCGCAAAGGAGGAAGCTGCCGGCGCCGACAGGGATGCTGGGAAGTTCAGCGATGGAGCGAGGAGGGTAAGTATGACAGGGATGACGGGGGAGCCCAGGAGAGGGTGGGAGAGGAGCCTTGTATACATGGGAGGGTGCGGAGCCATAGTGGGAGTGGAGCCTTGTATACAGGGTGGGAGAGGAGCCATGTATATAGGGTGGGAGCGGAGCCATGTATATAGGGTGGGAGAGGAGCCATGTATATAGGGTGGGAGCGGAGCCATGTATATAGGATGGGAGAGGAGCCATGTATATAGGGTGGGAGAGGAGCCATGTATATAGGGTGGGAGAGGAGCCATGTATATAGGGTGGGAGAGGAACCATGTATATAGGGTGGGAGAGGAGCCATGTATATAGGGTGGGAGCGGAGCCTTGTATACATGGGAGGGTGTGGAGCCATAGTGGGAGCGGAGCCTTGTATACAGGGTGGGAGAGGAGCCATGTATATAGGGTGGGAGCGGAGCCATGTATATAGGGTGGGAGCGGAGCCATGTATATAGGGTGGGAGAGGAGCCATGTATATAGGGTGGGAGAGGAGCCATGTATATAGGGTGGGAGAGGAGCCATGTATATAGGATGGGAGCGGAGCCTTGTATACATGGGAGGGTGCGGAGCCATAGTGGGAGCGGAGCCTTGTATACAGGGTGGGAGCGGAGCCATGTATATAGGGTGGGAGCGGAGCCATGTATATAGGGTGGGAGAGGAGCCATGTATATAGGGTGGGAGCGGAGCCATGTATATAGGGTGGGAGCGGAGCCATGTATATAGGGTGGGAGCGGAGCCATGTATATAGGGTGGGAGCGGAGCCATGTATATAGGGTGGGAGCAGAGCCATGTATATAGGGTGGGAGAGGAGCCATGTATATAGGGTGGGAGAGGAGCCATGTATATAGGGTGGGAGAGGAGCCATGTATATAGGGTGGGAGAGGAGCCATGTATATAGGGTAGGAGAGGAGCCTTGTATACAGGGAGTGTGCAGAGCCATGTATAAGAGGGTGGGAGCGGAGCCATGTATACGAGGGTGGGAGCAGAGCCATAGTGGGAGCGGAGCCATGTACAAGAGGGTGGGAGCAGAGCCTGGTATACAGGGAGGGTGCAGAGCCATGTATAAGAGGGTGGGAGCAGAGCCTTGTATAGAGGGTGGGAGAGGAGCCATGTATTCTTAAGAGGGTGGGAGCAGAGCCATGTATATAAGATAAGAATGATAAGAATGCACTACTACTAAACTACAACCCCGTCCATAGCACCGCCCCCTTATGACCAAAGCTCCACCCCTGCCACACCTCAATCCCCGCCCTGCCAGGCCATGGAAGAATGGTCTTACTTGAAGCCGGTCCCTGGTGCAAAAAAGGTTGGGGACCACTGCCCTAGATTACCGGCATAACCGGTGAGGAGTTTGATTGCTGTATTCAGGGCCTGGCGTTCAGACGCCATAGATTGCGGGTGACTCCCGCGAGGACATTAGCGCATGATCACGTTCTATGTTTGCTTAGCAGTTAACTGTGTACCTGGGTGCCTGACAGGACACAGAAGTTTGTCTCAGCGGCTCTGTGACGTAACAGGGTTCGCTTTCAACACTAGACAGCGCCCTAGCGTGTTTATTTTGCGACTCAGTTGTGTTCAGTGAGTTCGCACACATCGCCATATAGCGCTGCGGCATTCCTAGCAGCTCTGTGGATTAACAGAGTTCGCACATATTGCCACAGCGCGTTACTGCATTCATTTTGGCGACTCTGCGGGATAACAGAGTTCGCTTCTTGCGCCATTTTACTAGCAGCAGGCTCCGCCTGCACGGTGGACCCCGGGCTGCGAACGCACCTCTCCACATCATATATTTGGTGCGTTCCGCAGACTCTAACATAACACTAGCGCCAGGGTCTGGCTAGTAAAATGGCGGATGATCAGCGTCTACTAAGGGACATCCAGCAGCTGGAGGGTAGGTTGGCGGCTCTTGAGCGCACAACCTCAGCTGTGGATGTTACCGCAGTCGCTGTTCAGGCTGCTAGCGTGGCTGCAGACAGTGTGTCCACTGCCACCTCTGCCCCCACAATATCCCATCTCCCGCTTCCAGACAAGTTTGCTGGTGACAGCAAGCAATGTCGGGGATTCGTGAGTCAGTGCTCTATACAACTCGAGCTTCTGGCTGCACGTTTCCCCACAGATCGGGCACAAGTGGGCTTTGTAATATCTCTTCTGTCGGGCAGAGCGTTGGAGTGGGCCACCCCGCTGTGGGAGCGTGACGACCGCGTGGTGCGGAGTGCTCCTCGTTTTCTGGAGGCTCTAAAAAAGGTCTTTCTAGGACCTCAGGTTACCCACGATACGGTGCTCCAACTTCTGGCAAGTTCACAGGGTTCGTCCTTGGTCAGCTGTTTTGCTGTCCAATTTCGGACTCTGTCCTCGGAGTTGGACTGGCCGGATAAAGTCCTCATTCCCGTGTTTTGGAGAGGACTAGCAGGCCATTTGAAAGACGCCTTGGCTACCAGGGAGATTCCCGCCACACTGGAGAAGCTTATCGCCATATCTACTCGCATCGACCTCCGTTTTCACGAGCAGAGGTTGGAGCGGTCCCAGTGTAGGCAGAGGTTTCGGCTGGCTCCCACCTTTGCCAGACCTCTAGAATCTTCCAGCCAGGCGCCCGACTCCCATGAGGCCATGGAGGTTTCTCGAGCAGGACCTAAGTCTCGGACCGCTCGAGTACCCGTGGTCTGTAACATCTGCCAGCAGTTAGGACAATATGCCAACAAATGTCCACAGCGGTCGGGAAAACGGTCGCGTCTAATGACCTTGGGAGGAGGTGCACTAGACACTGCGGCATTTTCCACCAAGTTGTCCTTTAAAGGGACAATTACAGTAGGTCCATCCACGTTCACCGCCGAGCTCTGTGGATTCTGGAGCCGAGATGAATTTCATGTCCTCTGCATTTGCTCTCCGCCACACTATACCTCTGGTGATGCTCGCCAAACCGGTGACTGTGCGAGTAGTGAATGGATCAACTCTGCCCTCACAAATCACCCACCAGACAATCCCTCTCACTTTATCTATGTCCCCTTCCCATCAGGAGAGTATTTATTTTCTTGTCCTGCCAGAGGGAATAGACGAGGTGTTGCTGGGAGTACCTTGGCTCCGTTACCACTCTCCCCATATTGAGTGGTCCTCTGGGAGGATACTGGGTTGAGGTGATTCATGTAGAGGCAGGTGCGTCAGGGAGTGCATTCAGGTCACCACCACAGAGATACCCGTAGATCTCACTTCTTTTCCTCAGTGTTATTGGTCATATGCAGACGTTTTCTCCAAGAAGGCGGCGGAGACTCTTCCACCTCATCGCCCCTACGACTGTCCTATTGATCTCTTGCCTGGTGCTGAACCTCCTCGGGGGAGAGTCTACCCCTCTCGCTTCCTGAGATGGAGGCCATGTCCCAGTATGTTCAGGAGAATCTGGCAAGAGGGTTCATTAGGAAGTCGGTGTCACCAGCAGGGGTGGGGTTCTTCTTTGTGCAAAAGAAGAACGTAGAATTACGTCCATGTATTGACTACAGGGGTCTTAACGCTATCACCGTCAAGAATAAGTACCCATTGCCCCTAATCTCTGAGCTCTTTGATAGGCTCCGAGGAGCAAGAGTATTTACCAAGCTTGATCTACGTGGTGCCTATAACCTAATTCGCATCCGTGAGGGGGACGAGTGGAAGACAGCTTTTAATACCAGGGATGGGCATTATGAATACCTAGTGATGCCCTTTGGGCTCTGTAATGCTCCCGCTGTTTTCCAAGACTTTGTCAATGATATCTTACGGGATATGCTCTCCACCTCTATAGTAGTCTATCTGGATGATATTCTCATCTTTTCACCAGATATAGACTCTCACCGGAGGGATGTCAACAAAGTGTTCGACCTCTTACGGGCAAACTCCCTCTATGCCAAGCTGGAGAAATGTGTGTTTGAGCAGGAGTCCTTACCTTTCCTGGGCTATATCATCTCTGCCCAGGGATTGGCTATGGATCCTGCCAAACTACAGGCTGTAATGGACTGGCAAGAACCCCATTCTCTTAAAGCGGTGCAGCGCTTTATGGGGTTCATTAATTATTATCGCCAGTTCATTCCCCATTTCTCGACTTTGGTAGCTCCCTTGGTAGCCCTCACCAAGAAGGGAGCAAATCCCAAGTTGTGGTCTGAGGAGGTCTCCAAGGCGTTCTCTTCCATCAAGTCGCATTTTGCCAGTGCTCCCATATTACATCGCCCTGATGTTGATAAGCCGTTTATTTTAGAGGTGGACGTCTCTTCTGTTGGTGCTGGAGCATCCACTAAGTTGGCACCCCGCTATTTGGGTCCCTTCAAGGTCCTTGAGCAGGTGAATCCTGTGGTTTACCGTTTGGCCCTTCCGCCTCGCCTTGGTATCTCCGACACCTTCCATGTGTCCCTCCTAAAACCCGTGGTCAACTCCCGGTTGCCTGAGTCATCTGCCGGGACGTCGGGTTCGTCTTCGGACAACTACGAGGTGAATGCCATTGTAGGGTGCAAGGTGGTACGGGGCAAAAAATTTTTTGGGGTGGATTGGAGGGGTTATGGGTAGTGTTGAGCGATACTGCTCGATATGTAAAAATATCGGATCGGAATGGTATCGCCGATATCACTAAATATCGGCGATATCCGATTCCGATACCGGAAGTCCCATGTAACTCTATGGGAACAAAATATCGCAACTAAAAAAAACCTTTATTTCCTTGTAAACACTAAATATACACACATAGAATACAATATATATATATATATATATATATATATATATACATGTCATTGTGACATATATATATACATATATGTATAGTTTATACACTTCTACATAGTAAAATATCCTCTGATTCAATTGCCGGGTAAAGCCGGCTTCTGTGAAAAGACAGAAGCACCCGACATGAAATGACACTTGGTGTACATAGAGTTAACCATGTCTTTTCATGTCGTTTGCAATCTGATTTGCACAAACAATTACATCAGTCTATGTGTGCACAATTTCACACCTGTAGGGTTAATTAAAGGTGTAAATTCGTTGTAAAAAAACGGACTTTTTTGCTACGAATTTACACCTTTAATTAACCCCTACAGGTGTGAAATTTTGCACACATAGACTAATGTAATTGTTTGTGCAAATCAGATAGCAAAGGACATGAAAAGACATGGTTAACCCTATGTACACCAAGTGTCATTTCATGTCGGGTTCTGCATTTTCACAAAAGCCGTCAATTGAATTAGCGGCTATTATACTATGTAGAAGTGTATGAACTATAAATATAAATATATATATATGTGTCACAAATTCAATGACATGTATATATATATATATATATATATATATGAGGTGTAAAATTGTTTAAAAAAAATGCGTGGGCTCCCGCCCTATTTTCGCAACCAGACAGACAAAGCCAGCGAATGGGGGCAGATAATAATAGCCCAGAGAGGGACCATTATTTTTGCCCCCCCCTGGCTACTAACATCTGCCCCCAGACACCCCAGAAAAGACAAATCTATAATTAGATTCGCCCTTTCTGGCACTTTGCCCGTCTATTCCCATTGCCCTGTAGCAGTGGCGAATGGGTTAATATGGGGTTAAAGCCACATTGCAATTGAAAGGTGACCTTAAGCCAGGTTAATAATTGAGAGCTGTCAATTAGACAACTATCAATTATTAATCCTATTGCATGAAATAAAAATAAAACACACACACTTTAATTAAAAATCATTTTAATGAAATAAAGACTAGTGTTGAGCATTCCGATACCGCAAGTATCGGGTATCGGCCGATATTCGCGTTATCGGAATTCCGATACTTAATTCCGATACTTTTTCAATATCGTATACCGGAATCGGAAGTTCCCATAATTCTTTGAGAGGCAATGTGATTTTAGTCAGCCAATGAGGAATCCTACGAAGTGTGGGCACATCCTGTAATGCTGCGGTCATCTTAACTAATGGCATGGCTGTGATTGGCTGCTGAAATGATGTCAGAATGCACTATAAAAGGCGCCGCCGCCATTTTAGCGTCACTGTGCTGTGAATTCAGATAGGGACAGAACGCTGCTGTGCTGACTCTGAGGGACAGTTAGAGATTGCGATTTAGTGTACTGTGCTGTAGGCAGGCTATCACCAACCGCTGTGTAAAGCTTCCTTTTGCCTGCAGTGTTGTTTTAACAGCTCTGCAAGGTGTGTGTGAGTGCAGGTGACGCTGCAGTTTGCTCTGCATCCAACGCTGTCTGTAGGCATCTGCACGTGTCACTCACAGACTCTTTTTTTTTTTCTTTAGTGTAATTCTAGCTGCTCCATTCAATAGAAATTATAGTGTGATGCGCTTCCATCCGTATCCAATACATTGGTTGCAAACACTATAGAAGTAGACAAAGGAGTAGCCTTTCCCAGATTGTGGACAGTTGTGTTTCAGTGTTCACTTCAGTCTGTGTTTTTTATTTTTTGAGTGCATATCACGCTCCAGTTACTTGTTCAAGCACTGCTGCTTGTACTCTGCTGAGCGTGTCTCAGTGCCTCATCCTTTTCATTTTTCTCCAATTGGTTCTGCTCCATTCCATTTAAAATCTAATCTATTAGTGTGACGCGCTTCCATCCGTATACAATACATTGGTTGCAAACACTATAGAAGTAGACAAAGGAGCAGCCTTTCCCAGATTGTGGACAGTTGTGTTTCAGTGTTCACTGCAGTCTGTGTTTTTTTTTTTTGAGTGCATATCACGCTCCAGTTACTTGTTCAAGCACTGCTGCTTGTACTCTGCTGAGCGTGTCTCAGTGGCTCATCCTTTTCATTTATCTCCAATTGGTTCTGCTCCATTCCATTTAAAATAAATATAATCTATTAGTGTGACGCGCTTCCATCCGTATACAATACATTGGTTGCAAACACTATAGAAGTAGACAAAGGAGTAGGCTTTCACAGATTGTGAATATGTTGTGTTTCAGTGTTCACTGCAGTCTGTGAGGTATTTTTTTTTTTTTTTTTTTTAAATGCAGATCACGCTCCATTTACTTCTTCAACCACCGCTGCGTGTACTCTGCTGAGTGTCTGTCACTGGCTCATCCTTGTCATTTTTCTAAAATTGGTGCTGCTTTATTCTATTTAAAATAATTCAAATCTATTACAGTGACGTGCTTCCATCCGTATACAATACATTGGTTGCAAACAATATAGTAGTACACAAACGGGCCTTTCACAGCTACTGAACAGTTGTGTGCACTGTTTACTGTAGTCAGAGGTTTTCATTTTTGTAGTGCAGATCCCGCTCCAGTTACTTCTTCAACCACTGTTGCTTGTACTCTGCTGAGCGTGTCTTACTGCCTCATCCTTCACATTTTTCTAAAATTGGTGCTGCTACATTCTATTTAAAATAATTCAAATCTATTACAGTGACGTGCTTCCATCCGTATACAATACATTGGTTGCAAACAATATAGTAGTACACAAACGGGCCTTTCACAGCTACTGAACAGTTGTGTGCACTGTTTACTGTAGTCAGAGGTTTTCATTTTTGTAGTGCAGATCCCGCTCCAGTTACTTCTTCAACCACTGTTGCTTGTACTCTGCTGAGCGTGTCTCACTGCCTCATCCTTCACATTTTTCTAAAATTGGTGCTGCTTTATTCTATTTAAAATAATTCAAATCTATTACAGTGACGTGCTTCCATCCGTATACAATACATTGGTTGCAAACAATATAGTAGTACACAAACGGGCCTTTCACAGCTACTGAACAGTTGTGTGCACTGTTTACTGTAGTCAGAGGTTTTCATTTTTGTAGTGCAGATCCCGCTCCAGTTACTTCTTCAACCACTGTTGCTTGTACTCTGCTGAGCGTGTCTCACTGCCTCATCCTTCACATTTTTCTCGAATTGGTGCTGCTTTATTCTATTTAAAATAATTCAAATCTATTACAGTGACGTGCTTCCATCCGTATACAATACATTGGTTGCAAACAATATAGAAGTACACAAACGGGCCTTTCACAGCTACTGAACATGGGTTTTTAATTTTTAACTAAAATATGTATTTTTTCAAATGACACAAATATAAGTAATGTTGAAGAGGAATAGTCCTACATCCATTGTTTGCACAATATTACAGGTGTACATCATGTCCCTTAATCAACAATGTATTATTATATTTACTTGTATGCTTTTATTTAAAAGCCAAGAACACAGAAGGATAACCTTCGCACTGCAGCTGTTGTCAAAGTTCAACCCACATTATGCACTTCCAACATTGCAGAATTTGAGGCATGATGTGAGTTGGATTTGTCAAAGTTATGGAGTGAGAAGGTTCACCATCAGTACCCTATAGCATAAGTATGCTTTTGTGTTAGCATTTGTGTTAGACATGTGGATATCTGCCATAATATGTCACAATTATTTAGTTACAGATTTGTTACCAACACTAATCATTGAATGGTTTTAAATTTGACGTTTCACTTGTTTACAGCTTAGAAATAAGGGTGTAGCCTGATATCTATGTGTAGCACTAGCCACTTTAACATGTCATGTTTTTTTCAACATGTGTAGCTAGGTAGCAGTAATTTTTGCCGGACACACAGCAGGGGAACAGCAGGCGTTACTGAACCCCACAAACACATCATCGATTGTTTTGATCTGTGCATCCAACACTTCTGAGCCCAGGGTCAAGGAGGGTGTAGCCTGAGGCCTAGTATGAGATGTTTGAACTTTAATTTGAACTTTAATTTGGATTTAGCAGCATTAATTTTTGTCAGACACGCAGCAGGGGAACAGCAGGCGTTACTGAACCCCACTATCACTATAGCTTGTGTATTGGCTGTGGACACGACACTTCTGAGCAGCAACTGGCAGTGTTGTAGCCCAGGGAGTATAGCTCAGGTGGTAGAAAGATGAACATAACAGGAGACATGGAAAACGTTGCCAACCAGTTAGTTAATCTGAAACCGGACAGGCAAATTCAGGCGAGATCCATGCCTAGTTCATTTTCAGAAAAGTAAGCCGTTCTACATTATCGGAGGATAGTCGCATGCAACGGTCTGTTAGTACACCACCTGCAGCAGTAAAGACGCGCTCCGATAATACACTGGCAGCAGGGCAAGCCAGCACCTCCAATGCATACTGGCTAAGCTCTGGCCATGTATCCAGCTTAGAGACACAAAACTTGAATGGGGAAGAGCCATCTGGGAGTACACTGAGAGGGCAAGACATGTAGTCTGTCACCATCTTACGGAAATGTTGCCTCCTGCTGACTGGAGCCGTCTCGGATGGTGTAGACATTGGTGGCGCTGCCACAAAACTTCGACACATTTGGAACATACTGTTCTTGCCCTGTGCAGAGGCGCTGCTTGTGCTCCCTCTTGTTGCAGAGCTGTCTCCACTGCCTCGACGCACAGAGCTGCTTTGTAAAGCAGTAGCAGCAGCGCTCTCGGCTGGAATGGAGAACATTATGGATTGCACCAGTGTGTCTTGGTACTTCCGCATTTTACGCTCCCGGTTCAACGGTGTGATGAGGCTTTGTAAGTTGTCCCGGTAGCGAGGGTCTAGGAGGGTGTACACCCAATAATCAGACGTGGTGTGAATGTGTTCGATGCGGCGGTCGTTTCTCAGCCACTGCAGCATGAAATCAACCATGTGCTGCAGACTCCCAACTGGCCAAGAAACGTTGTCCCCTGCAAGAGGCGTCATCTCTGCCTGCTGTGCATCACCCCACCCTTGGTCTACATACTGACTAGAGCATTGTCTACCTCCCTCTGGAGCGATGTCTTCCTCCTCCATTGACTCCTCCTCATCCTCCTCACAAAGTCCTTCAAATACATAAAAATTTACAAAATTTAAAACTCAAAATTTAAAAACTTTGTATCATAATTCTGTAACATCAGTTTATGGAAACACAATAGCATTACAAAAGGATAGACAAAAACTGTACATTATGTGCTTTGTAAATACATTAAAAGTTTGTAATGGTTATGAAAATATAGACAGCGACTCTGGAGGTTCAATTGTTGATACAGCATGGTACTTTGAAAGTCCTCCAGCCCTTTGTGAGGAACCACGTTGCGCTGACTGTCCAGAAGGTGATGGAATTTGTGACTCCTCATCCTCCACCTCTTCCAAAACCTCATGCCTTAGTGCTTGCAGTGTTTTTTGAAGCAGGCAGATAAGGGGGACAGTCAGGCTGACTAGTGCATCATCTGCACTCGCCATCCGCGTTGACTCATCAAACGCACGCAAAACGTGGCAGATATCCTTCATAGAGTCCTTCGGCACTCATTACACTGGCAGTGGCTGCCCATTCATTATAGGATCCAATTCTAATTACTGGTTCTCACCAACAAAGCTCTCCACAGCGCAGCACCCCCCTACATCTCCTCCCTTATTTATATTTATCGGCCTAACCGACTGCTGCACTCTGCAAACGACCTTCGACTAACCTCTGCACTAATCCGTACCTCCCACTCCCAACTCCAAGACTTCTCCCGCGCTGCGCCAATCCTCTGGAATGCTCTACCCCAAGAAATTAGGACTATCCGCAATTTGGATGGTTTCAGGCGCTCCCTCAAAACACATTTGTTCACAGTGGCCTATCACATTCACTAATCAAAGTCATTCTATGTGTAATTCTGTGTGTGTAGCCCATTCACTATCTCCATGCATACCTCACTCCCTTAAAATGGCTGGACCATCATTGTAAAAACACCATTGTATATAAACACCTGTACTTTGTATCTCCCCCACCTCATTGTAGATTGTAAGCTTTCACCAGCAGGGGCGGCTGATTTTGCTTTAATTATTGTATTGTTAACGTTGTTACTTATGACTTGTGTTTTGAAACTGTTAAACTGTAAAGCACTGCGGAATATTATGGCGCTATATAAATAAATAATATTATTATTATTCTTATTATAGAGGCCCACTCAGTAGTGGTGAAGTGTGAACGGCACAAATTGCGAGTTGACTGCGCCTGATGCAGCTGATACTCCATTACTGTTGGCTGCTGCTCACACAACCGCTCCAACATATGTAACGAGGAATTCCACCTGGTGGGTACGTCACATATGATGCGATGTTCATGAAGGTGAAATCTGCGTTGCAGAGCTGCAATCAGCGATCTGGCCATGCTGGAACGTCGCAAGTGAGCGCACTCTAGGCGGACCTTGTGCAGCAGTGCATCAAGATCCGGATAGTCCCTCAAAAAACTCTGCACGACCAAGTTGAGCACATATGACAGACATGGTATGTGAGTGAGGTTGCCAAGGCCCAGAGCTGACACCAGATTTCGGCCATTGTCACACACTACCAAGCCTGCCTGTAGATTCTCTTCCAAAAACCACACGTCGCTCTCCTGCTTTATGGCATTACAGAGCTCCTGCGCTGTGTGGCTAAGATTCCCCATGGAAATTAATTTCAGGACGGCCTGTTGACATTTGGACACGGCTGTGCTCATATCGGTCGCAACAGGTAAACGTTCACGGGTCAATGTGGAGGTAGACCGTGACGGCTCCTGCAGCGATGATTCTGAGGAACTGGAGTAGGAGGAGGAATCAATGTGTACAGACTTGATTCCTGCAATCCTTGGAGTTGGCAGAACACGTACAGCGCCACTCGCAAGATCAGTACCCGGCTGCACAACATTGACCCAATGGGCAGTGAGGGAAAGGTATTGTCCCTGGCCATGGGTGTTAGAACCCTCTTGTTAGGTTTTGTTTCAGTTTGCTGGTCACATGACCTTTTTTTCCCTATTTAGTCTGGCTCCGCCCTTCTGGCTTTGCTTGACTTCATTGTATTATCTACTGTTAAGCTAGCCGGGTGCTTAGGTGCCTTAATCTGTCAGTTTTGCTTGATGTTAGGATCACAAAGTATTTATTTTTCTGTTTAATTATCCATGCTACAATTTATGTTAGGAGGTGTCCACCTTTTCTCCCAGTCCCTAGATCTTGTAGGGATTACTCCCTCGCAACTATAGGTCTTCGTTCACACTAGATGAGGACTTTAGCGGGTCTGGTCGCAGGATCAGGTTCCCCGTTACATCGTAGGGATTCAGCTTAGTTGTATTGTAGGGACAGAATTCCCTTCTTTCCTTACTGGTTGTAGCAGATCATAACAATGGGTACTGCTCCACGCATCGGTGGTCAGGTGGACCTTGCTACTGAGGGCTTTTAGTAGCGCATGTTTAATTTTTCCCTCAACATGCTTTTGCAGACCAGGGACGGCTTGCCTGCTGAAATGAAATCGGCTTGGCACATTGTATTGTGGGACTGACAATGATATTCAGTTACGGAAACTGTCTGTCTCCACCAGCCTGAATCACAGCATTTCAAGGGACAGGAGTTTTGCAATGCCAGCATTCAGAGCCTGTGCTCGTGCATGGTTTGCGGAGTATGGCCGTCTTTTATCCCATGCCTGTGCTACCGATGGCTGTTTTGTGGCCTGGGAGTGTGAGGATGACAGGGAACTTGCTGCTGTGTGTGGAATAACAGTTTGTCTCTGGACAACAGTGGCCGAGGTTCTTCCATGGCGATCCTGTGAGGAAGCAGAACCAGCTGTGTGTGAGCTCGATGAAGAGGCTTCAACACAACCTGAAGATGTAGGTGCTGCTGTAGGTTGGCCTACATCTCCAGTGTGTCTTTGTAACTCAACTACGTGCTTTGTCCGCACATGTTTCCACATATTTGTGGTATTGAGGTGACTGACACTTTTAGCTATTTTTAATTTTTGATTACACAGCTTGCATTTCACATAGCAAATATCATGTGCAAGTGTGTGAAAAAAGGACCACGCAGTGCAAGTCCTGGGAGCGCACGTTTTGACTTTTGGAAGACAACTGCTCCGAACAGGTGCCAAAACTGGAGGCTACAGGCAACCGAGTCTGCAGCCTAACTCTCCCTCCTGTTTGTACCGTTGGGGCAATGTCTTCCTCTATCTTCCTTCTATCACTAACCATTTCTCTAGGCCTCTCCCAGCTTTCAACCAAAGTACTGGTTCTCAGCCACAAAGCTATCCACAGTGCAGCACCCCTCCTACATCTCCTCCCTCATTTCTATCTATCGGCCTAACCGACTGCTGCGCTCTGCAAACGACTTTCGACTAACCTCTGCACTAATACGTACCTCCCACTCCCGACTCCAAGACTTCTCCCGCTCTACGCCAATCCTCTGGAATGCTGTACCCCAAGAAATTAGGACTATCCACAATTTGCATGGTTTCAGGCGCTCCCTCAAAACACATTTGTTCAGAGCGGCCTATCACATTCACTAATCAAAGTCATTCTATGTATTCTGTGTAAGTGTGTCTCTAGCCCATTCACTATCTCCATCCCTCAGTCCCTTAAGATGGCTGGAACATCATTGTAAATGCACCATTGTATATAAACACCTATACTTTGTATCTCCCCCATCTCATTGTACATTGTAAGCTGTCACGAGCAGGGGCGACTTATTTAGCTTAAATTATTGTATTGTTAACGTTGTTACTTATGACTTGTGTTCTAAAACTGCTAAACTGTAAAGCGCTGCGGAATATGATGGCGCTATATAAATAAATATTATTATTATTCCTCTGAGCTGCTCCCACCACCTTCCTGTTCCTCATGCCATGTTGGGTCTTGGACCTCATCATCTCCACTACCCTCTTCCAACACCTGCTGTTGGGTGGTCTGCCCAGCACCATGCTCTACAGAAACTGGCACCTGAGTCTCATCATCATCAGATGCGTTCTGCGGTGTGCTGACCATCGGCACTGTCTCACCCGCCTCTTCAGATTCAGAGAGACACAGCTGTTGCGCATCACTGCATACTCCCTCTTCACATTACAGAATGCTGCTTGGCTGGGCCCCTGTTTGCAAGCCAATAGATTCTGAGAACAGAAGCAGACACTCAGCTGGCTCCTGTACAGAACTCTCTGACTGCCTGGGCAATTTGCCAGGCGGTGAAGAGACAGATGGTTGCCCAACAGTGCTGTGGTCCTGAGAGGAGGTGGAAGCAATTGAAGTCGATGCATTGGCTGACATCCAAACAACAACGGCTTCAATTTGTTCTTCCCGCAGCAGGGGGGTACTCCGAGCTCCTACAAAAGTGCGCATAAAGGAACGCTCACGGGGAAAACTGGTGGATGCTGTGTCACTGGGGGCCGCAGCAGCCACAGAATCCCCACGTCCTCTCCTGAAGAAACTCCACGACCACGTGCCTTACTCCCTGCCTTCTTCATCTTGGTAGATTGATAAAGAAAGTCTGAAAAGTTATAAGGTCTAAGTGTGGTTATTCCGCAGAGACTGCAGTGAACACTGCACACAACTGTTCACTACCCAACGCGTCTCAGCAGGAAGGCAGTCTGTGCGTCAAAACAAAGGCACAAGCATACATCCATGTACCCTGTTTATAAAGCTATATAAAAAAAATTATGTAGTAGTGACGCACACTTTATTGAGGTACAGTATTACATCGCCATTCACCATCTGTGGCTATGCAGTGTCATCTATATATACCTTATCTATCTGTTGTCATGCTTCCAAGTCGACAGTCAGCCATAAATAGCAATTTTCACTATGCACTATGCACTTTTTAAAGGTTATGTTTGTTAATAAAAATGATTATTGCCACATATTATGAGTATTACATGATGGAAATTGTATAATTTTGTATAAACTATTTAGTGACATTATTCAGCAAATGGAATATTTTAGTAATATCACAGATAACTTGTAATGCTGATGATGTTTTGAAGTCAGACATTCATTGTCTATACAATAAAAATGGTGTACATACTGTTACTTATCCATCATTAATGGATTCAGATATGTACTTGTATGCTTTTATGTACAACCGTATAGCAGATTCCTTAACTAATTAATTTTGTGGTTTGCATTGCTGTTCAACATGTTAATGTATGTGTTTATGTTTGTCAATTCTTTATTTATCTAGATATTAGTTTAAATGAAATCATCATCTTATGGTAGTAAAGGTTATCTTTCTCTTGTTTGAAGTATAGACATTTAAAATTGACAGGTAACAAGGAAATTACTTGATCTAGTATTTAAACATCCTCCTTGACCCTGGGCTCCAACACCGCCAGTTGTTGCTCGGAAGTGCTGTTAGCACAGTCAACACTTGCTCCTGTGTTACTGGGGTTCAGTAACGTCAGCTGGTCCTCGGTTGTGCCATTGGCTCTTTTCCTTCTGCTGCCCCTCCGGGTTCCAGTACCGTCAGCTGGTTCTCCGCAGTGCCTTTGGCCTAGGTGCCTCCATCTCGGTATCCGAGTTCCAGCAACGTCTGCTGGTCCTTGGTAGTGCTTTGGAGCACAGGTACCTCCTGCTTAGTAACCGTGTCCCAGTAACGTCAGCTGGTCCTCGGTTGTGCCATTGGCTCTTTTCCTTCTGCTGCCCCTCCGGGTTCCAGTACCGTCAGCTGGTTCTCCGCAGTGCCTTTGGCCTAGGTGCCTCCATCTCGGTATCCGAGTTCCAGCAACGTCTGCTGGTCCTTGGTAGTGCTTTGGAGCACAGGTACCTCCTGCTTAGTAACCGTGTCCCAGTAACATCAGCTGGTACAAGGTTGTGCTACAAATACAAGATACAGAACAAGAGACACAAGAACAATAAGCAGAAGATCTAAAAGCAGAAGAACATGAAGTATAAGACCAAAATGAAGAGCAAAATATATGCTCTAAATTCTAAGCAGAAGAAGACTAAGCAGTGTATGGGGGTGAGTCCATTCCTCCTCGTGGTGCCCCTGGAAAATGCCTGCTGCTGCAGGCTAAACTGAACACGGACAAATACTGTTGTAATTTAAATCTTTTGTGACAGCAAGAACGGAAGGATGAAAAATTCATACTTTGACAGATTACAAGTACAGGATTCTCTGTCACAAATAAGAATATGATGAAGAAGATGAAGCAGAATATGAATAAGAATAATAGTTTAATAAGAAGAATATGAGTAATGTTAACAAAGATGAATAGCAAGAAGTTTAAGAAGAAGATAAAGAAGGTGAAGATGAAGAATAATTTGATGAAAAAGATGATGCTGCAGAAGATTATGAAGGAGAAAGTGTGTGAAAAGTTAAAAAGGTGAAGATGAAGAGCATGGAAGTTGTGTAATATACATATTTGCCAAAATAGAAAAAACGTTAACAACATTGTCAATTTCTTCGTCAATCCGAACATCTTTAAAAAAAAAAATATTTATGCTATTCCATTTGATTGGGTTAAACATCTATGCCTTTAATGTCTCCTCAACCTTCCCCAATACATTCTACATTACTCTTTCTTGTTTTCCTTCATGTACAATTAACCAACAAGGCAAGAATGGGGTTTTTTTAATTTCGATATTTTGTTCCCATAGACTTACATGGGACTTCCGTTATCGGTATCGGGTATCGCCGATATTTTTTGGGTATCGGCGATACCATTCCGATTCCGATACTTTTGGATATCGGAAAGTATCGCTCAACTCTAATAAAGACACATGTTTTTGACCATCTTTTATTTGACTGCAAAAACCATTTCCTGTAATAAAAATAAAATAAAAAAGCAAAATTATTCTTACCTATCCCATGCACAGTCAGGTCCCACGATGTAATCCTTCAGAAAGGGTTAATGTTTACTGCAGGGACCGCAGCTAATGCTGCAGCCTCACAGTAAACCCCCAAATGAATGAGTTCCTCTCCTGGCTGACAGGAGAGGAAGTGGAAAGCTTAATTGACTGCTTTCCACTTTCACTTCAGGTCAGCCAGGGACACAATCAGTGACGTCAGAGGGAACTGATTAACAAAAATAGGGGTTCCCTTCGAATAAAAAATGGCGTCGGGTCCCCCCTATTTTTGTTAACCAGCCAGATGAAGCAGACCGCTGAGGCCTGGATTTTCAGGCTGTTAAGGAGCCAAGATCCATGGACCTTGCCAGCCTGATAATACCAGGCCACAGCAGTCTGCATATCTTGGCTGATTAACAAAAATAGGGGATCCCCTCGAAAAAAATTGGCGTGGGGTCCCCCCTATTTTTGTTAACCAGCCAGATGAAGCAGACCGCTGAGGCCTGGATTTTCAGGCTGTTAAGGAGCCAAGATCCATGGACCTTGCCAGCCTGATAATACCAGGCCACAGCAGTCTGCATATCTTGGCTGATTAACAAAAATAGGGGTTCCCTTCGAATAAAAAATGGCGTCGGGTCCCCCCTATTTTTGTTAACCAGCCAGATGAAGCAGACCGCTGAGGCCTGGATTTTCAGGCTGTTAAGGAGCCAAGATCCATGGACCTTGCCAGCCTGATAATACCAGGCCACAGCAGTCTGCTTATCTTTGCTGGTTAACAAAAATAGGGGATCCCCTCGAAAAAAATTGGCGTGGGGTCCCCCCTATTTTTGTTAACCAGCCAGATGAAGCAGACCGCTGAGGCCTGGATTTTCAGGCTGTTAAGGAGCCAAGATCCATGGACCTTGCCAGCCTGATAACACCAGGCCACAGCAGTCTGCATATCTTGGCTGATTAACAAAAATAGGGGATCCCCTCGAAAAAAATTGGCGTGGGGTCCCCCCTATTTTTGTTAACCAGCCAGATGAAGCAGACCGCTGAGGCCTGGATTTTCAGGCTGTTAAGGAGCCAAGATCCATGGACCTTGCCAGCCTGATAATACCAGGCCACAGCAGTCTGCATATCTTGGCTGATTAACAAAAATAGGGGAT
Source organism: Oophaga sylvatica (assembly GCA_033576555.1). Classification (NCBI taxonomy): domain Eukaryota; kingdom Metazoa; phylum Chordata; class Amphibia; order Anura; family Dendrobatidae; genus Oophaga; species Oophaga sylvatica. Next base: position 8,615 of record JARQOD010001024.1, on the reverse strand, counting down.
CCCCTCGAAAAAAATTGGCGTGGGGTCCCCCCTATTTTTGTTAACCAGCCAGATGAAGCAGACCGCTGAGGCCTGGTTTTTCAGGCTGGTAAGGATCCAATATCCATGGACCTTGCAAGCCAGACAATACCAGGCCACAGTAGTCTGCTTAGCTTGGCTGGTTAACAAAAATAGGGGATCCACTCGAAAAAAAACGGTTGTAGGGGTCCCCCTATTTTTGTTAACCAGCCAAATAAAATGCAGACTGCTGCGGCCTGGTATTAAAAGACTGTCAAGGCCCATGGATTTTGGCCCTCAACAGCCTGATAATACCAGGCTACAGCAGCCCCACATTTGGCGCATCAAAAGATGTGCCAATTGTGGCACTTTACCCGGCTCTTCCCACTGCCCTGTAGCGGTGGCAAGTGGGGTAATAAGGGGTTAATGTCACCGTTGATTGCACGGTGACAATAAGCCCGGTTAATAATGGAGAGGTGTCAATAAGACACCGATCCATTATTAATCCCAAAGTTATTAAATGTATAAAAAAAAGACAAAGCAAGAAAAAAGTCTTTTAATGAAATAAAAGAGACAACACAGTTTTCATTAATTTTATTATACACTCATTCCTGCGACGCCATCGATCTCCTGTAAAAAAAAGAAAAAAAACAAACCAACAGTATACCACCTGTCCGACGCAGTCCATAGTAACGAGGGTCCCACGACGATCCAGCTCTGCTACATCGCAATGACAGGCAGAGCCTGTCATCTTGACGCAGCACAGCTGATTACCTGCTTCCCCGGCGGTGACGTCATCGGACTGACTGCTTTACGGCCGGGATTACCCAGCAGTCACTGCAGTTATCGCGAGAAACCGCATGTGACCGCCGGGGAATGATGATGGCGGCCATGAAGCAGTCCAGCCCGTGACCGCCGGAGATCTTCTGCCAGGTAAGTGCCGCTGACTCCTGACAGACCCGACCGACGGACTCTGACAGTGACAGTGACAATCCCGATTCCGGTATCCGATAAGACGAAAATATCGGAACTAAGTATCGAAAGGCCGATAGAGCTAATATCGGCCGATACCCGATACTTGCGGTATCGTATAGCTCAACACTAGTTATGGGCCTGAGGATAGGTCCTGGGAGCCTGCCGAGCATGTTCATGCTCCACAGCTCATCGCTGCCTTTGAGCGTAGCGAGGCCCAGAGAAGGGGGGTAATGTTAGGAGTCGAGTTCCTGCTTCTGCACAAGGAGAATCTCAAGCTATCCCAGCTGCGGTCTCCCATTCATCTCCGGCCGCAGTGGACTCTGCTCAGCTTGGATGTTGGTCCCAGCATCTCGCCCAGTCTAACAGTGTGCAGAGAATTATTGCTGCATCTCCAGGCTTTGCTATTGTGGCCAGTACTGGTTAGCGGCGAGCAGAAGTCTTTAGGACAAAGTTCTTGTTTTCCCCTTCTGAGCATGTCCAGGGTGAGATCTCCCATTGGAGATCAATGGTCACATGCTCAGGTACTGCAGCAGCTCCTATTGGTCCGCCAGGAAGGTCCTGTGACTACTGGTGTTCTGGAACAGTTTCATTGGTCCTTGTTTCTGGCAGGTCCTGTAGCTGTTACTATAAAACGTGGCATGCCTGGGCCGCCATGCGCTAGTGTCAACCATTATATGCTTAGCGCCAGTGTGGTCATGCGTGTGTGTGATTAGGGCCCGGCTGAAATAAGCCCCTAGAATACCGACTTAATCGGTGAGGAGTTTGGTATGGTAGCTGGTCAGGGTCGGTGTCCTAGATGCCCTAGATTACCGGCATAACCGGTGAGGAGTTTGATTGCCGTATTCAGGGTCTGGCGTTCAGACCCCATAGATTGCGGGTAACTCCCGCGAGGACATTAGCGCATAATCACGTTCTATGTTCGCTTAGCACTTAACTGTGTACCTGGGTGCCTGACAGGACACAGAAGTTTGTCTCAGCGGCTCTGTGACGTAACAGGGTTCGCTTTCAACGCTAGACAGCGCCCTAGCGTGTTTATTTTGCGACTCAGTTGTGTTCAGTGAGTTCGCACACATCGCCATATAGCGCTGAGGTATTCCTAGCGGCTCTGTGGATTAACAGAGTTCGCACATATTGCCACAGCGCGTTACGGCGTTTATTTTGGCGACTCTGCGGGATAACAGAGTTCGCTTCTTGCGCCATTTTACTAGCAGCAGGCTCTGCCTGCACGGTGGACCCCGGGCTGCGAATGCACCTCTCCACATCATATATTTGGTGCGTTCCGCAGACCCTAACAGGGGTCTCTTCAAATCCAGGCCTCCATTGGTTAAAAAATTTGATTTCCATTGATGATTTTTGCGTGATTATGTTGACAGCACATTCAACTTTATACAGAACAAAGTATTCAATGAGAATATTTCATTCATTTAGATCTAGGATGTGTTATTTGAGTGTTCCCTTTATTTTTTTCAGCAGTGTATATTGCAGAGAATAATATAATAACTGACAACCAACATGGATTCATGAAGAAGAAGTCATGTGTAATGTATGTGGTACAGTTCATATAGCGTCTTGTGCTTGGGTGCGATGAAAATACTTGAGACACAGGTTGATAAAGAAAGTCTTGTATTGCTTCATACAAATTGGCAAAAATAAACACACAGGTTGCAAACACAGAAGCAGGAGACACAGCAGGCCAGAGTAATCTAAGCTCAGCAATAACTCTCCACAACAGATTCAGATCTTCTTCTCTGTTACCGCAAGTCCATGCAAACGTGAGGCTCTCAAGAGCAGAGTTCAGAGTCCACAAGTGCTTCAGAGTTCCTCAGTAGGAATGGCTGGAGTACAAGGTCCAAGGCTTCAGGAGTCAGAACACAGGTTCACTGCAGGCTAGATTCTGAAGCACTGATTGCTCAGCTGTGGCTGTTTAAGAAGCAAACGGAGAGAATCAGGGCGGGAACATGCAAGCTGGAAAACTCCATTTTGACTGAGGGCAAGATAGCTGCAGCAAAACAGAAAGCAAAATGGCCGACGAACAAACTGAGTTTCAGAAACAGATACACAGAACCTTACATTACTCCCCCCTTAGGGACAACCTCCGGATGACCTCAGACCAGGCTTGTGTGGGTACCTCTGATGAAACTGACGGAGCAAGCGAGGAGCATTAACGTTATTGACTGGCTCCCATGAGTTGTCCTCCACTGGGTAGCCCTGCCATTTAATCAGATATTGTAACTGATTTCTATACAACCTGGAATCTAAAATCATTTCCACCACAAATTCCTCCTGACCATCGACTAGCACTGGGTCAGGGCAAGGAGAAGAACGTCCAGGAAACGTATTGGGTGTCGCAGCCTTTAGTAGGGATACATGAAAGACAGGGTGGATTCTCATAGTTCTGGGCAATTGAAGACGACAAGCAACGGCACTTATAATTTTACTGATTTTATAGGGTCCAATGTACTTATGTCCCAACTTAGACGATGGAATCCTTAACTTAAGATTTCTGGTTGACAGCCAGACCAGGTCTCCTACCTTAAAAGCTGGTGCAGGTTTACGAAATTTATCTGCTGCCTTCTTGTACCTTTCCTGAGCCGATTCCAGATTTTCCTTTAGAAGATCCATATTCTTCTGTAAAGTCGTGACTCTTTCAGCCACTGCTGGCAAAGGCGTCTCTATGGGAAATCGTGGTAGAATGTTAGGATGATAACCTAGATTAGAGTAAAAAGGAGACTGTTTAGTGGAGGCACTCTGAGAGTTGTTGTAAGAGAACTCAGCCAATGGAAGTAGATCCACCCAATCATCCTGTAGGTGGCAGATAAAGCAGCGGAGATACTGCTCCAGGGTTTGATTGGTTCGTTCGGTTTGTCCATTAGTCTGGGGATGAAAAGCAGAAGAAAGGTTTACTTTAATGTCCAATGCTGCACAGAAATTTTGCCAAAACCTAGAAGTGAATTGCACCCCTCGATCCGAAATAACCTCATCCGGTACTCCATGTAAGCGAAACACATCTTTAATCATCAAATCTGAAGTCTGTTTTGCAGTGGGTAAGCCGACACAAGGGATAAAATGAGCTGCCTTTGTTAGACGGTCAACCACCACTAGAATAGTGTTCTTCCCTTGAGAGGTTGGTAATTCCACAATGAAGTCCATAGAAATGGATCCCCACGGGCGGGACGGGGTGGGAAGAGGCTGTAACAGACCAGTTGGTGAAGAGCGAGGTGTTTTGCATCTTGCACAAACCTCACACGAAGTGACATAGTCCAAAACATCCTTCCTGCAAGTGGGCCACCAAAAGAAACGAGAAAGAAATTCCTGTGTCTTTAGAATTCCTCTATGCCCGGCTATTTTGGAATCGTGAATGAGTTGCAATACTCTCAATCTGACTGTTTCAGGTATATACAGACGTTGTCCCAGAATCCACACACCATTCTTAAAGACAAGACTTACGTCCCTTGGGGGTTGAGCCAAAAAAGAATCCGCATGGTATGCTTCCTTGATGTCTTTAATTAGGTCTTGATGATGAATCACTCCTAGGAATCTAGAGTCAGGAAGAATAGTCTTAGGAGGAGTAATTGGACGTGTCTCTGCTGAGTAAATCCTAGAGAGTGCATCAGCCTTTCCATTGCGCGATCCTGGTCTATAAGAAATAATAAAATTAAATTGGTTTAAGAAAAGATTCCAGCGAGCCTGGCGAGGAGTCAGGCACTTAGCCGACCTGATAAACTCAAGATTACGATGGTCTGTCAGAACGACTATTTGCTGTGCAGCTCCTTGAAGAAGGTGTCTCCATTCTTTGAAGGCGGCAATAATGGCCAACAACTCTCTATTGCCCACATCGTAGTTCTTCTCAGCCGAAGACAACTGCTGGGAAAAGAAGGCACAGGGATGCAAGACATTCTTCTCACCTGTTCTCTGAGAGAGTATAGCTCCCACGGCACAGTCTGAAGCATCCACCTCTATTATGAAGGCAAGCTCTGGGTTGGGATGTACTAGGATAGGTGCAGTGGTAAATTTATCTTTTAGACGGGAAAATGCTTCCTGGGCTTGGGGAGTCCAGGAGAACTTAGACTCTTTCCGGGTAAGTTGGGTGATAGGTGACACTACCTCAGAGAAATTTCTAATGAAACGTCTATAGAAGTTTGCAAACCCGATGAAGCGCTGTACCTCCTTCACATTTCTAGGACTTGGCCAATCATTGATGGCTTGGGTTTTACTTCCATCCATACTAATTCCTTGTGTAGACAGTACATACCCCAGAAATTGAATTTCGGTCTTATGGAATTCACACTTTTCAAGCTTGATGTAAAGATGATTTTGTCTTAGACGTTCCAAGACCATTCTCACATGTCCATGATGTTCCTCTGTGGAGTTAGAAAAAATTAAAATATCATCCAAATAAATTACCACGAATGTATCCAGGAGATCCCTGAAGATGTCATTCACCAAGTGTTGGAAAGTGGCTGGGGCGGTACTCAGACCAAAAGGCATAACTAGATATTCAAAGTGTCCATAGCGTGACCTGAATGCAGTCTTCCATTCATCCCCAGGTCTAATACGGACTAAGTTATAGGCCCCACGAAGATCTAGTTTAGAGAAAATTTTGGCATGTCGCACTCTCTCCAATAACTCAGGGATTAAAGGCAATGGATAACGGTTTCTAATAGTAACCTTATTGAGTTCCCTATAGTCTACGCATGGTCTCAGGGATCCATCTTTCTTCTTTACAAAGAATATGGGTGCCCCTGCAGGAGATGAAGAGGGGCGTATGAAGCCCTTGGCTAGATTTTCGTCTATGTACTCTTTTAAAGCCTTCAGCTCGGGCCCCGCCAGGGGGTAGATCTTACCAAAAGGTATCTCTGCTCCAGGCAATAATTCAATTGGACAATCATATGGACGGTGAGGAGGAAGCTGGTCAGCGTTCTTCTTGTCACATAAATCCACATAGTCCTGGTATACAGCTGGTAGTTCAGGGACTGACATGGTTCCTTTAGGAACAGAGCAAGCTGAAATTTTTGGACTCATCTGTTTCTCTGGAAAGTGTAATTCCTTGGTCTCCCAGTTAATGGTAGGATTCTGAGCCTGCAGCCATGGTAGCCCTAGAATAATGGGAAAGTGAGGAGAAGAGATAAGCATAAAGGACAGTTTCTCTTGATGATCTTTACCCATAAGAACCTTTAAAGGCTCTGTTTCCTGATCCACTGGTCCAGAGGTCAGCAGGGAGCCATCCACAGTTTCCATCTGTACTGGAGTAGCCTTCTTCACTGAACGTATTCCCTGTTTCAGAGCAAAGGAGACATCCATAAAATTTCCACTTGCACCTGAGTCGATCATAGCAGAGCTAGACACCCAGGCTGAGTCAACCCAGAGTTTGATGGAAAGAAAACAGTGAGAATTGTTTTTTTTACAACTCAGCTGGGACACCGCTGAGGAAACTTGAAAGATGGCAGCATTTACACAGTCAACGTCCTCAGAGGTAACGGAGTTTAAGTCCGAGAAATCAAGATCTGTTGCTGCAGATCTCTCTGGAGCCTGAGGCTCGGACCTGACAGATCCCCTCTCACAACACTCACAATGAATGAGTGCTGCAGTAGTCTTGCGAGAATGGCTGGGGCAGTTAATAATAAAGTGCCCTGACTTACCACAATAAAAACATAGATTCTCCTTAAAACGATGTTCCTTGCGTGCATCACTAACCCGTCGTAGTAAAGAGTCTACCTGCATGGGTTCAGGTTCAGGTTCCCGTGTAATCCTATTCAAAGGTTCCTTAGCTGGAGAGGAAGGTAGGAAAAGGTTAGTACGATTGCTTTCGAACCATCTCTCTTGCCTGCGTTCAGTTAAACGAGTATCAATACGGATGCAGTAGTTAATAAAGTCACCTAACGCAGTGGGAGGGTCGGCACGAGCAAGTTCATCCTTAATCAGTGGGGATAACCCCTTTCGAAAAATAGATTTTTTGGCGGAATTGTCCCAGGTGGTATCAAGGGCCCATCTCCTGAAATCCAAGGCATATTCAGCTACCGAGTGCTTACCTTGGCGCAAAGCTAACATGGCTGCTTCAGCTGTTGCACCTCGATTGGGGTCATCAAACACCTGCCCCATGGCTGAAATAAAATCATCAAGGTGATTCAAACAATCATCCTCAGTCTCAATCAGAGGGTTTGCCCACATCAAAGCCTTGTTGGTAAGCAACATAATTATAGTAAGCACCTTAGATCGTTCAGTAGGAAATTGTGAAGCATGTGCAGAAAAAAAAAGATTGCATTGATTAACAAATCCCCTGAATTTTTCACGTTCACCACCAAAACGAAAAGGGGGCAACTTGGGAATCCCAGAACTCGGGGCCACGGCAGGAGCCTGGACTCGCCCCTCCAGAACCTCAATCCTGGCTCGCAAATCCTGGGTAGTCTGTCCAACCACTTGCAAATTGTGATTATTTAGGTCCTGAAGATTTGTAAAACGGGTCTTTATATTCTGCAAATCTGCAAGGATATTATCAGTCACTCCGCAAAGTTCCTTTATGCGGGCCTCCATTTTCCAGATCTTTTAAGACAGGATACTGGAAGGAGAGGAGAAAAAAAAACAATAGTGTTCACCTGTGGCAACACTGAAGAAAGAAAAAACTTTAAGGGAACTGCTCACCTGGAATGGTTGTGAGAAGTCACAACCACTATCATCACAGAAAGCTTTCAACCAGACATCTGATATCCAGAGTTTCAGCAGACAAAAAGAGAAGAGAAAAAAAAACAAAAAAAAACAATAGTGTTTACCTGTGATAACACTGCAGAAAAAAAAAACTTAAGGGAATTGCTCACCTGGAATGGTTGTGAGAAGTCACAACCACTGTCATCACAGAAAGTACAACCGGACATCCGATATCCACAGTACAGCAGACAAGCCTTTCCAGACCCAGCAGACACTAACGTTTGGCTTCAGAATCTTGTAATGTATGTGGTACAGTTCATATAGCGTCTTGTGCTTGGGTGCGATGAAAATACTTGAGACACAGGTTGATAAAGAAAGTCTTGTATTGCTTCATACAAATTGGCAAAAATAAACACACAGGTTGCAAACACAGAAGCAGGAGACACAGCAGGCCAGAGTAATCTAAGCTCAGCAATAACTCTCCACAACAGATTCAGATCTTCTTCTCTGTTACCGCAAGTCCATGCAAACGTGAGGCTCTCAAGAGCAGAGTTCAGAGTCCACAAGTGCTTCAGAGTTCCTCAGTAGGAATGGCTGGAGTACAAGGTCCAAGGCTTCAGGAGTCAGAACACAGGTTCACTGCAGGCTAGATTCTGAAGCACTGATTGCTCAGCTGTGGCTGTTTAAGAAGCAAACGGAGAGAATCAGGGCGGGAACATGCAAGCTGGAAAACTCCATTTTGACTGAGGGCAAGATAGCTGCAGCAAAACAGAAAGCAAAATGGCCGACGAACAAACTGAGTTTCAGAAACAGATACACAGAACCTTACATCATGTCTACCTAACATGTTGATTTTCTATGAGGACCAGAGTACAAATCTGCTTGTAGGTAATGCGGCTGATGTGATTTATCTGGACTATGCAAAGGCATTTGATACAGTTCCACAAACAGACTTATAGTTAAGCTACAGAAGCAAGGAGTGGGGGAAACTATATGCAGAT
>JARQOD010001023.1:0-112144 GCA_033576555.1 Oophaga sylvatica | reverse complement strand
CATTTCACCGAAACAGTCCCTTAGTACTTTTAAGGCCACACTCGCCCCCAGCAAAACAAACATACTTCTCTTCTCTCAATCCTCCCTGCCTCACAACTTTAAACAGTTATTAAACACTTTCTACTCTCTCCTCCGTCCCCCAGCACCTCCTACCTCTCCACTCATCTCGCCAAAGACTTTCCCTCATTTTACAAGCAGAAGATACAGCTTTGGTCAACAAACCCCAGAGCACTTCCCCAACTGCTCAGCCCCTCCTCCTATAAAACCAATTTCTCCACTATTACAGAAGATTGACTCCCACTCTACTCTAAAGATCACATCTCACCACCTTGCACTTGACCCATCCCATCCCATTTCTCCCAAACCTCACACAGTCTTCATCCCAACCCAAAACCCATCTCTTCAGCTTTTAAAACCTATCACTAACAACTGAGTTTCCCCTCAAGCTTTAAACATGCCTCAATCACCCCTATCCTCAAAAAGCCCTCTCTTGAGCATCCTCTATATCTAGCTACGCCCCATATCACTTCTCCCCTATGTGTCAAAAACTACGGGAACAACACGTCCTCTCGAACTGTCCTCCCACCTCTTTTTTGCTCCCTCTTTGACCGCTTACAATCTGGCTCCGGCCGCATCACCCACTGAAATTGCCCTAACAAAATCACCAATGACCTATTAACCGCCAAAGCCAAGCGACACTACTCTGTCCTCCTCCTCCTGGACCTGTGTTCTGCCTTTGACACAGTGGACCACTCCCTATTACTAAAAGACCCTCTCATTTCTTGGCATCACTGACTTGGCCCTATCTTGGATCTCATTATAAGTAACAAACGGGACATTCAGCGTCTCCCACTCGCACGCCACCTCCTCACCTTGTCCCCAATCTGTCAGAGTCCCACGAGGTTCAGTCCTGGGGCCCCCTGCTCTTCTCCATTTACACCTTTGGCCTCAGACAGCTTCATAAATCCCATGGCTTTCAGTATCACCTCTATGCTGATGACCAACCAGAATCCCACAATGTCTGTCTGCTATTTCATCCTTCTTCTCCACAAATTTCTAAAACTTAATATGGACAAAACAGAATTCCTCATCTTCCCCCATCTCACTTGACCCCCCCAACGGACCTATCCATTAAAGTAAATGGTTGCTCACTCTCCCCAGTCTCACAAGCTCGCTGCCTAGGGGTAATCCTTGACTCCTTCAAGCCACATATCCAAGCCCTTTCCACTTCGTGCCAACTTCAACCCAAAAACATTTCCGGGATCTGTACATTCCTCAACTAAGAATCTGAAAAAATCCTAGTCCATGCCCTCATCATCTCCCGCCTCGACTACTGCAACCTCCTGCTCTGTGGCCTCCCCTCTAACACTCTTGCACCCCTCCAATCTAATCTAAACTCTGCTTCCCGAATAATCCATCTGTCCCCCTGCTATTCCCCGGCCTCTCTCCTCTGTCAATCCCTTCACTGGCTCCCCATTACACAAAGACTCCAGTTCAAAACCCTAACCATGGCATACAAAGCAATCCACAACCTGTGTCCTTCATACATCTGTGATCTCGTCTCCCGGCACTTACCTGCACGCAACCTCCAATACTCACAAGATCTCCTTCTCGACTCCCCTCTTATCTCCTCTTCCCACAATCGCATACAAGATTTCTCCTGCGCATCCCCCCTACTCTGGAACTCTCTACCACAACATATCAGACTCTCACCCACCGTGGAAACCTTCAAAAAGAACAAGAAGACCTGCATCTTCCGACAAGCCTACAACCTGCAGTAACCACCGATCCCCCAAACCGCTGCATGACCAGCTCTACCCTCACCTACTGTATCCTCACCCATCTCTTGTATATTGTGAGGCCTTGCGGGCAGGGTCCTCTCTCCTCTTGTACCAGTCGTGACTTGTATTGTTTAAGATTACTGTACTTGTTTTTATTATGTATACCCCTCCTCACATGTAAAGCGCCATGGAATAAATAGGGCTATAATAATAATAATAATAATAATGAGAAGTATATACATCAGATAGCAGGCACAACACTTTATGAATGCTTCTTCTGCATTATGCAGTCAGGAACTTTCCAGTTAAGGGTATGCCACACTAAACAATATCGCTAACGGGATCGCTAAAAAACGTCACTATTTAGCGATCCCGTTAGCGATATTGTTCAGTGCGGCAGCTGCCAGCGACGAGCTTCCTGCTGTGATCTCGCTCGTCGCTGGAATCGTTCCGGACCCTATTTTCTCGTCGGCGCCCCCGCTGGTAAGTATATATCGCTAGTGTGGCACCTTTTCTTAGCGATTTAGCGGTACTTTTGTACCGCTAAAGTCGTTAAGAAGATTGCTAACGGCGATAGCGTCGTTAACTATATCGCTAAATGTGGCCGCACTTAGCGATATAGAAACAATCCCGCTAGCGATCGCATTAGTATGCGTCGTTATCGTGATCGCTAGCGGGATTGTTTAGTGTGGCAGTACCTTTACATGTGTGAGTACATAACTTTTGTTACAATCCACAATAGTCCAGCAAACCTGAGCTAAGGACCTCACCCTACTCTTTGTCTCCGCTATGCTCCCGCCTGGAATCCAGATTCTCACTGCCATTATATCTTTCCTTCAGAACGTACTATCTGCTGTCTCCCTCCAGGCACACAACACCATATCAATTCAGGACTGCAATCAGATAGACCAAAGTTCTGTATTTCTCACTTTCTATCTGACTCATCACAGGTGACATGGAAGGGTTAATGTTTTTCCTTCTTTTGCTAGAATTTGTTCTTATATTGTTGTAGCCTTATAGTCTCCGATTCAAGGATTTTGTTACTTCTTATCTCATATGCACTGTTTTCAAGAGTCTGCAAAAACATGTTTTGGGTACATGGTAAATAAAGCTCATCAAGACCTCGGTAACAGGGGGGCTACATGAGTTACACTGAGATACATTGCTGTAAATGGTATAAAATACTGCTACTTGTGTGAATAAACTAGAAAAGGTGACTTGCTCACAACCAGTGTGCATGCTTTTCTCTGAGCGCTCGTTACCTGAGGGCCTAATCTCTTAATTAGGCCTCACTGGTGATCCGACATATCTGACTTTGGGTCAGAACAAAAATAACTACAACACAAGGAAATTGTTCTCCTGTGTGCCCATGTAGCTCAGAATGAGGTCTCTCAAGCAGTATGATGGCCTCCACAGACCCCACACAGTATGACGGCCCCCACAGCACCTCACACAGTGTTATGGCCACCACAACCTGCTACACGAAATTAGGACCCAACTCAGTATGGAGACATTTATAGTCCACCACAGCCCTCACTATTCAACATAATGGCCCATACCAGCCACACATTCAGTATGAGAGCCTCAACAGATCTTCTGTTATTATGCTCCCCCCACAATACCTGATATTTATAAAAAAAAAAAAAACACACACTACTCAACCCAACCCTGTTCCTGAGCTGCTCCGGTCTGTGCAGTGTGAGTACTGAGGCCCCATACTACAGGTGTGATGTAGTGACGTCATTGTGCCTGCAGTGCACGGAGTCTCAGACTCACAGGTGAAGGCTGAATGGTGGATCAGGAGCTTTCAACTCCATGATTCTCTATTCTATTCAATGATATCAACGTCATGGGAATGTGGATATCCCTGAAATTGTGATGATGGGAAGGAGAGGGTGACCAATACCAAACCCCACTGAGCCCTCTCAATTCATATCCATAATATTGACCAAGTGGGCTACCGTTATGGATGCTACGCTCCTGCCTATCCAGCTATCGTATGGTAAATATCTCATAGGTCCTGAGTTCATTAGTATCTGCACCAAGAATGAGGCTGAATATTTATTAATTAGTTGTCGGTGGTAAGAGGTAGTCAGTGAGGTGGGTGGAAACATTACACTGTGTGTGGTGGGATGGCGGTACTGTGGGAACATTATACTGTGTTGACGAAATGGCGGTACTGTGAGATTATACTGTGTGTGGTGGGATGGTGGTACTGTGAGAAGATTATACTGTGTGTAGTGGATGGTGGTACTGTGGGAACATTAAACTGTGTGTGGAGGATGGTGGTACTGTGGGAACATTATACTGTGTGTGGAGGATGGTAGTACTGTGGGAACATTATACTGTGTGTGGTGGGATGGCGGTACTGTGAGATTATACTGTGTGTGGTGGGATGGTGGTACTGTGAGAAGATTATACTGTGTGTAGTGGGATGGTGGTACTGTGGGAACATTATACTGTGTGTGGTGGGATGGTGGTACTGTGGGAACATTATACTGTGTGTGGAGGATGGTGGTACTGTGGGAACATTATACTGTGTGTGGAGGATGGTAGTACTGTGGGAACATTACACTGTGTGTGGTGTGATGGTGGTACTGTGGGAACATTATACTGTGTGTGGAGGATGGTGGTACTGTGGGAACATTATACTGTGTGTGGAGGATGGTGGTACTGTGGGAACATTATACTGTGTGTGGTGGGATGGCGGTACTGTGAGATTATACTGTGTGTGGTGGGATGGTGGTACTGTGAGAAGATTATACTGTGTGTAGTGGGATGGCAGTACTCTGGGAACATTATACTGTGTGTGGAGGATGGCGGTACTGTGAGAAGATTATACTGTGTGTAGTGGGATGGTGGTACTGTGGGAACATTATACTGTGTGTGGAGGATGGTGGTACTGTGGGAACATTATACTGTGTGTGGAGGATGGTAGTACTGTGGGAACATTATACTGTGTGTGGAGGATGGTAGTACTGTGGGAACATTATACTGTGTGGAGGGAATGGCGGTACTATGAGAAGATTATACTGTGTGTGGTGGGATGGTGGTACTGTGGAAACCTTATACTGTGTGCAGGGAATGGTGGTACTGTGGGAACATTATACTGTGTGTGGTGGGAATGGTGGTACTGTGGGAACATTATACTGTGTGTGGTGGGATGGTGGTACTGTGGGAACATTACACTGTGTGTGGTGGGATGGTGGTACTGTGGGAACATTATACTGTGTGTGGTGGGATGGTGGTACTGTGGAACCATTACACTGTGTGTGGTGGGATGGTGGTACTGTGAGAAGATTATACTGTGTGGAGGGAATGGCGGTACTGTGGGAACATTATACTGTGTGTGGTGGGATGGTCGTACTGTGGGAACATAATACTATGTGTGGTGGGATGGTGGTACTGTGGGAACATTATACTGTGTGTGGTGGGATGGTTGTAGTATGGAAATATCTTTTGTGTGAGAGATGCCAGTACTGTGGAAACATTATACTATGTGAGGGACCTCATATGTGCTGCATTTGTACAAAAAGTCTGCCATCTGCCAGCAAGATGGGTCACTGCGGACTCAATGAGAAGAGGGAGAGTTTCAGGAAGGAAGAGTCTAGATGGTACACCAGGTCAGGAGACCTTGATGACGCAGTTTCCTGGTATTATAAAGGCCATAGCCCCAAAGCCAGAACAGATTTGGTACCAAGCAAAGGAACGGGGAAGAATCTGAGGTACAGACCATGGTACAGTGCAGGAGGCAGCTGGTTGTGGGGCAGAACCCTGCTCACAGGGGCATAATGGGGGCATTACACTGTGTGGGGCCAAGAAAGGGGCCCTATACTGTGAGAACAATCCGTTTCCTCCCTTCCTGTCTTCCATAGTTGGGTTGTATGTATCCACACCTCCCAACTTTTGAAGATGGGAAAGAAGGACAAAGTTAGTGGCGCGCTTAGCGCGCCGCAGCAAGTTTTTAGGCCACGCCAGACCACACCCATTTCACAACTAGTCACACCCATGTCCACGCCCCGACCACACCCATTTTCACTGGTGATCACACTGACTGGTACTGAGGGCACAGTGACTGGTACTGTGAGCACACTGGTACTGAGTAAAAGAAAGAACAGAGAGAGAAAAAAAGAAAACAAAGAGAAAGGAGAGAGAGAAAGAAAGGGGAAAGCAAGAAAGAACAGAGAGAAAGTAGAGAGAGAAAGAAATAAACAAAGAAAGGGAAAAGAAAGAACAGAGACGGAGAAAGAAAGAGAGGAAAGAAAGAACAGAGAGGGAGGGAGAAAGAAAGAGGGGAAAGAAAGAACAGAGAGAGAAAGAAAGAAAGACGGGAAAGAAAGAACAGAGAGAGAAAAAAAGAAAGATGAGAAAGAAAGAACAGAGAGAAAGAAAGAAAGAACAAAAAAAGAAAGAGGGGACAGAAAAAATAAACAGAGAGAAAAAAAGAAAGAGGGGAAAGAAAGAACAGAGAGAGAGAGAAAGAAAGAGGGGAAAGAAAGAACAGAGAGAGAAAGAAAGACAGAGGGGAAAGAAAGAACAGAGAAAGAAAGCAAGAAAGAAAGAACAGAGAGAGAAAGAAAGAACAGAGAGGGAGAGAGAAAGAGGGGAAAGAAAGAACAGAGAAAGAAAGAAAGAAAGACAGAGGGGGAAAGAAAGAACAGAGAGAAAGAGAAAGAAAGAAAGAATAGAGAGAGTAAGAAAGATGAGAAAGAAAGAATAGAGAGAGTAAGAAAGATGGGAAAGAAAGAACAGAGAAAGAAAGAAAGGGGAAAGAAAGAACAGAGAGAGAGAAAAAAAAGAAAGAGGGGAAAGAAAGAAAGAACATAGAGAAAGAAAGAAAGAAAGAAAGAGGGGAAAGAACAGAGAGAGAGAAAAAGAAAGAACAGAGAGGGAGAGAGGAAGAAAGAGGGGAAATAAAGAACAGAGAAAGACAGAGGGGAAAGAAAGAACAGAGAGAAAAAGAAAGAAAGAGTAGAGAGAGAAAGAAAGAGGGGAAAGAACAGAGAGAAAGAAAGAGGGGAAAGAAAGAAAGAACAGAGAGAGAAAGAAAGAAAGAGGGAAAGAAAGAACAGAGAGAGAGAAAGAAAAAAAGAACAGAGAGAAAGAAAGAAAGAGGGGAAAGAACAGAGAAAGAAAGAAAGAGGGGAAAGTGTTGTGAATGGGTTTGAGATGAGTTCTGAGCAGAGCCTCCCTCTGGTGGTTACAAGCGGTACTAGTGAGGATTGTGAAGACTGGGAATCAGGTGTTACTGATTGGTCTTATTTAGGGGAATCATTTTCCCATCAGGGTTGCCGGTGATCAATTGTTCTGGTCTGAATCCTTCTTTCCAGTTTCCCTTGTAGCCTGCTGTGTCGTGTCTGCATCTCCTGCTACCAGATAAGACAATTTCTTATTTTGTGTTTGTGCTATATTTTTGCATTTTGTCCTGCACTTCTGTGGGGGCCTTCAGGGTCCCCTCCGGGGGCTTTTGCCCTCTCAGTTTAGTCCAGCCACTGTGTTTTGTACTTTTGCTTTTTCCAGTTTTTTCAGTGGCTGCTGTTTTTGTTACACCAGAGAACTAATTTAGGTGGTAGAGGTCGTGTGATCTCAGGTGATTTTGAAATTAGTAGAGTTGGTGTTTTTCAGGGTTTTCTGGGATTGCAGTAAGTACCCTTCCTATCCTTTTCTATTTAGATAGTTTGGGCCCCAGCGTTTGCTCATACTATTTTCTTTCTGTGTCAGTATTTCCTCTTGTCTAACCGCCATTACATGTTTGGGGGCTTTCTATTATCTTTGGGGTTCTGCTCCGGGGCAGATAGCTTTCCTATTTCTATCTTTAGGTGTAGTTAGTTTCTCAGGCTGTGACGAGGCGTCTAGGACCAACGTAGGAACGCTCCATGGCTGCCTCTAGTTGCGGTGGTTAGTCAGGGTACTGCAATCTCATAGATTCCAACTGCTCTGGTGTATTTCCTTTTTTGCCTGCACTCCTCAGCTACCGTAACATAACAGTATCACCGGCCATAAAAATTGTATGGTACTCACAGAAGGGAAAAAATATTTTGAAGGAAGAAAAGTTGTCAGAGATATTTTTCTGTTTGTTGCATTTTTTTTTTTTTTTTTTTCCCTCTGTATCTCTGGGTGCTGGGGAGGATCTTTTCTCCCAATGGAGTTTGCACAGTTGTCTGGCCGTGTGGATCAGCTTGCCACTGAGGTTCAGAGTATTGCTGCATATCTTGCTAGGTTGCCTGTTGTGGAACCTAGGATCCCCATGCCAGATTTGTTTTTAGGGGATCGAGCTAAGTTTCAGAATTTCAAAAATAATTGTAAATTGTTTTTTGCCTTAAAATCTAAGTCCTCAGGAAACGCAGCGCAGCAGGTTCAAATTATCATCTCTCTCCTGCGCGGCGATCCTCAGGATTGGGCTTTTTCCCTGATACCTGGGGATCCTGTTTTGAGTGATGTTGATGCATTTTTTCAGGCTTTGGGGTTATTGTACGATGAGCCTAATGTCACTGATCAAGCTGAAAAAGCCTTGTTGGCATTAAATCAGGGGCTTGATGACGCTGAGTTATACTGTCAGAGATTCCGTAGGTGGGCAGTCCTGACCAAATGGAATGACGACGCTTTGGCGGCCCTTTTCCGGAAGGGTCTGTCGGATAATGTAAAGGATGTTATGGTGGGATTCCCTGTCCCCTCTGGTCTCAATGATTCTATGTCATTGGCGATTCAAATTGACAGACGTTTGCGTGAGCGGAGAAGTATGCGTGGAGTGGTGTTGCCTTGTGAGCCAGCTGCTGAGCCCATGCAGTGTGATGGAGTGGTGTCTGGGGCACAGCGTCATGAGTTTCGAAAGCGCAGTGGGTTATGTTTCTACTGTGGTGATGCCTCTCATGCTATTTCAGTCTGCCCTAAGAGGGGAAGACATTTTGCACGCTCAGTTGTCTTGGGTAGTGTTCAGACTAAGTTTTTATTAACTGTCACTCTGATATGCTCTCTGTCCTCATTTTCTGCTCAGGCTTTCGTTGATTCTGGAGCAGCTATTAACCTGATGGATTATGATTTTGCTAAGCGTTGTGGGTTTTCCTTGATACCCCTACAGAAGTCTATTCCTTTACTGGGGATCGATTCTACCCCTTTGGCTGAGAATAAACCCCAGTTTTCTACTCAGGTGATAATGAGGGTTGAACCTGATCACCAGGAGTGCTGCAAATTTTTGGTTCTATATAATCTGCATGACATTATAGTGCTGGGTTTCCCTTGGTTACAGTCTCATAATCCTGTTTTGGATTGGAAATCTGTGTCTGTAACCAGTTGGGGCTGCCAATGTGTTAGTGCCAACACTCCTGTTTTTTCTGCCTCCCCCCAGGCTGAGGATGTTCCTGACTTTTTGTTTGATTTTTCTGATGTGTTTAGCGAAAGTAAATCTGCATCCTTGCCTCCCCATAGGAGCTATGACTGCGCTATTGAATTAGTGCCGGGTAGTAAATTCCCTAAGGGTCGCCTTTTTAACTTATCTGTACCTGAACATGACGCTATGCGGTCTTATATCAAGGAATCATTGGAGAAGGGTCATATCAGACCATCCTCTTCACCCTTAGGTGCCGGTTTTTTCTTTGTGGCCAAAAAAGATGGTTCATTAAGGCCGTGTATTGATTATCGTCTCTTGAACAATATTACTGTGAAATATCAATACCCGTTACCCTTGATTTCTGACCTGTTTTCCAGGGTGAAAAACGCTACTTGGTTTACTAAGCTTGACCTCAGGGGGGCGTATAACCTTATTCGCATTAAGCACGGGGATGAATGGAAGACGGCATTTAACACCCCTGAAGGGCATTTTGAGTACCTAGTGATGCCCTTTGGGCTCACTAATGCTCCTTCCGTCTTCCAGTCCTTCATGAATGACATTTTCAGGGATTTTGTGGACAAGTTTCTGATTGTTTATTTGGATGATATCTTGATTTTTTCTAATGACTGGGACTCTCATGTGAAACATGTTCGAACTGTATTCCAGATTTTGAGAGAGAATGCTCTGTATGTGAAGGGATCAAAGTGTCTTTTTGGCGTACAGAAGATCTCATTTCTGGGATTCATTTTGTCCCCATCTGTTATTGAAATGGACCCGGTCAAGGTTCAGGCCATCTGTGATTGGGTCCAACCTACTTCATTAAAGGCTCTTCAGAGATTTTTGGGTTTTGCCAATTTTTATCGTAAATTTATTGGTAATTTCTCTGTTATTGTTAAACCATTAACTGATTTGACCAGAAAGGGTTCTGATGTGGTGAATTGGCCTCCTGAGGCAGTCTCTGCATTTCAGGAACTTAAGCAGAGATTCACTTCTGCTCCTGTTCTACGGCAGCCTGATGTTTCTCTGCCATTTCAGGTGGAGGTTGATGCCTCTGAAATTGGGGCAGGTGCCGTTTTGTCCCAAAAAGATCCAGAGACCTCTAAAAGTAACCCTTGTGCCTTTTTCTCTCGAAAATTTTCTCCTACTGAACGTAATTATGACGTGGGTAATCGGGAGTTATTGGCCATGAAGTGGGCTTTTGAAGAGTGGAGACATTGGCTGGAGGGAGCCAAACATCAGGTGGTGGTCCTTACGGACCATAAGAATCTGGTCTATCTGGAATCTGCCAAGCGACTCAATCCTAGACAGGCCAGGTGGGCCTTGTTTTTCACACGTTTTAATTTTGTGGTTTCCTTTCTTCCTGGCACTAAGAATGTTAAGGCGGATGCCCTCTCGAGGAGTTTCCTTGCGGACTCTCCTGAGCTATCTGATCCCTCTGTTATTTTGAAGGAGGGTGTAGTTCTTTCCGCCATCTCGCCCAATTTGAGACTTGCTCTGGAGGGGTGTCAGGAGGATAGGCCCGAGCGCTGCCCTGTTGGAAAATTGTTTGTCCCGGACCAATGGAAAAAGAGTGTGATGTCTGAGATTCATTGTTCCGCATTGGCTGGGCATCCCGGAATTTTTGGTACCAGAGACTTGGTTAGTCGGTCCTTTTGGTGGCCTACCTTGTCTCGCGATGTCAGGGAATTTGTGCAGTCCTGCGGGACTTGCTCTCGCTCCAAGCCTTGCTATCGCTCTAGTGGTTTGTTGATGCCATTGCCTGTGCCCAAGAGACCATGGACCCATATCTCTATGGATTTCATTTCCGATCTTCCTGTTTCTCAGAGAATGACCACCATCTGGGTAATTTGTGATAGGTTTTCCAAAATGATACATCTTGTGCCATTACCTAAGTTGCCTTCCTCCTCTGAATTGGTGCCGTTGTTCCTTCAGCACGTGGTTCGTTTACACGGCATTCCTGAGAACATTGTGTCTGACAGAGGAGTCCAGTTTGTTTCCAGATTTTGGAGGACTTTTTGTTCTAAACTGGGTGTTCAATTGTCTTTCTCCTCGGCATTTCATCCTCAGACCAATGGTCAAACTGAGAGAACAAACCAGACATTGGAGACTTATCTAAGATGCTTTGTTTCTGCTGATCAGGATGACTGGGTCTCTTTTTTGCCTTTGGCTGAGTTTGCTCTTAATAATAGGGCTAGCTCTGCCACTTTGATGTCTCCGTTTTTCTGTAATTCTGGGTTTCACCCTCGATTTTCTTCGGGACAGACGGAGGCTTCTGTCTGTCCAGGTGTTGACTCTGTTGTTGAGCGTATGCAGCGGATTTGGGACCAGGTAGTGGAGAGGTTGTCCTTCTCTCAGGAGAAGGCCCAGCGGTTTGCTAACCGGCATAGGACTGATGGTCCTCGGTTTAAAGTGGGGACTTGGTCTGGTTGTCCTCAAAGAATATTCCTATGAGAGTAGCATCTCCTAAATTTAAGCCTAGGTTCATTGGACCTTATAAGATCATGGAGATTATTAATCCTGTTTCTTTTCGTTTGCTTCTTCCAGGGACATTTAAGATCCATAACGTGTTCCACAAGTCCTTGTTGAAGAGGTTTGTTGAGCCAGTGGTTCCTGCTGCTGTGCCTCCTGACCCTGTTTTGGTTGAGGGCAATCTGGAGTATGTGGTTGAGAAAATATTGGATTCTCGTTTTTCTAGACGAAGACTCCAGTATTTGGTTAAATGGAGAGGTTATGGTCAGGAAGATAATTCTTGGGTGTTTTCTTCGGACATCCATGCTAGGAGACTTATCCGTGCGTATCATAGAACTCATCCTGACCGACCTGGTTGCTCAAATGAGGGTTCGGTGACCCCTCCTCAAGGGGGGGGTACTGTTGTGAATGGGTTTGAGATGAGTTCTGAGCAGAGCCTCCCTCTGGTGGTTACAAGCGGTACTAGTGAGGATTGTGAAGACTGGGAATCAGGTGTTACTGATTGGTCTTATTTAGGGGAATCATTTTCCCATCAGGGTTGCCGGTGATCAATTGTTCTGGTCTGAATCCTTCTTTCCAGTTTCCCTTGTAGCCTGCTGTGTCGTGTCTGCATCTCCTGCTACCAGATAAGACAATTTCTTATTTTGTGTTTGTGCTATATTTTTGCATTTTGTCCTGCACTTCTGTGGGGGCCTTCAGGGTCCCCTCCGGGGGCTTTTGCCCTCTCAGTTTAGTCCAGCCACTGTGTTTTGTACTTTTGCTTTTTCCAGTTTTTTCAGTGGCTGCTGTTTTTGTTACACCAGAGAACTAATTTAGGTGGTAGAGGTCGTGTGATCTCAGGTGATTTTGAAATTAGTAGAGTTGGTGTTTTTCAGGGTTTTCTGGGATTGCAGTAAGTACCCTTCCTATCCTTTTCTATTTAGATAGTTTGGGCCCCAGCGTTTGCTCATACTATTTTCTTTCTGTGTCAGTATTTCCTCTTGTCTAACCGCCATTACATGTTTGGGGGCTTTCTATTATCTTTGGGGTTCTGCTCCGGGGCAGATAGCTTTCCTATTTCTATCTTTAGGTGTAGTTAGTTTCTCAGGCTGTGACGAGGCGTCTAGGACCAACGTAGGAACGCTCCACGGCTGCCTCTAGTTGCGGTGGTTAGTCAGGGTACTGCAATCTCATAGATTCCAACTGCTCTGGTGTATTTCCTTTTTTGCCTGCACTCCTCAGCTACCGTAACATAACAGGAAAGAAAGAACAGAGAGATAGAGAAAAAGAAAGAAACAGAGAGAGAAAGAAAGAGGGGACAGAAAAAAAGAACAGAGAGAAAAAAAGAAAGAATGTAAAGAAAGAAACAACAGAGGGAGAGAGAGAAAGAAGGGAAAAAAAGAACAAAGAGAGAAAGAAAGAAAGAAAGAAAGAAAGAAAGAACAGAGAGATAGAGAGAAAGAAAGATGGGAAAGAAAGAACAGAGAGAGAAAGAAAGAAAGAAAGAACAGAGAGAGAGAGAGAGAGAGAGAGAGAAAGAACAGAAAGAAAGAGGGGAAAGAAAGAGAAGGAAAGAAAGAACAGAGAGAAAGAAAGAACAGAGAGAGAAAGAAAGAAAGAGAAAGAAAGAACAGAGAGATAGAAAGAAAGAGGGGAAGAAAGAACAGAGAGAAAGAAAGAAAAAGAACAGAGAGAAAGAAAGATGGGAAAGAAAGAAAGAAAGAAAGAAAGAAAGAAAGAAAGAGGGGAAAGAAAGAACAGAGAGAAAGAGAAAGAAAGAAAGACAGAGAAAAAGAAAGGGGAAAGAAAGAACAGAGAGATAGAAAGAAAGATGGGAAAGAAAGAACAGAGAGAGAGAGAGAAAGAAAGAACAGAGAGAAAGAAAGAGGGGAAAGAAAGAAAGAAAGAGGGGAAAGAAAGAACAGAGAGAGAAAGAAAGAGGGGAAAGAGAGAGAGAAAGAAAAAAAGAACAGAGAGAAAGAAAGAAAGAGGGGAAAGAACAGAGAGAGAAAAAGAAAGGGGAAAGAAAGAACAGAGAGAATGAAAGAAAAAGAACAGAGAGAAAGAATGATGGGAAAGAAAGAAAGATGGGAAAGAACAGAGAGAAAGAAAGAAAGAACAGAGAGAGAGAAAGAAATAAAGATTCTATAAAGATACTATAGCAGCCCGGCTCCCATTGTAGTGCCCACCTGAGCCTCCCGGTGCAGGACATATCATGATCCGCTCACATGGCCGACATCCCCGATTCCAAGGCGAGGACACGGTGATGGATCTGAAGCATTCCCTGAAGTGCCTCCATGGTTCTGTCACAATCTCCTTCCAAAATTACATAATTTCCAGTCATCTTCCAGCACGTCACTTCTGGTGGAACATCACGTG
This sequence comes from Oophaga sylvatica, assembly GCA_033576555.1. Classification (NCBI taxonomy): domain Eukaryota; kingdom Metazoa; phylum Chordata; class Amphibia; order Anura; family Dendrobatidae; genus Oophaga; species Oophaga sylvatica. The sequence goes on along the minus strand of JARQOD010001023.1, from coordinate 98,209 downwards.
CAAGTTTTAAAGTGCTCCTCGGGCTCCGGCATGTACTCCTGTGTCCACGGGAAAAGCTTCCGGCCGGGACAGCGGGGCAGACTCTCAAAATCGGGAGTGTCCCACTGAATTCAGGACGGTTGGGAGGTATGAATGCTCCCCACCATACACCTTGGACACGCACGACTCTGCACACCTCATACACACACGGTTCCGCTTTCTATGCCTCGTACACACACGGCTCCGCTCTGTCCACCTCGCACACACAAGGCTCCACTCAGTATACACAAGGCTCCACTCCGTACACCTTGTACACAAGCAGCCACGCTTTGTACACCTTGTACACACACGACTCCACTCCATAAACCTTGTACACATGCGGCTTTGCAGCATGCATCTCATACACACGCGGTTCTGCTCCGTACACCTCGTACACACACGGCTCCGCTCCGTACACCTCGTACACACACGGCTCTGCTACATCCAACTTGTACAGACTACAGCACTGCTACATCCACATTGTAAACCCGAATCCTGACCCCCACACACAAACTTACCCTCATCCAGCACCATGACAACCATCACAGCAGAGTCCTGCACACAAAGAGGACACTGATCATGTGACCCCTGACTCCTCCCCTCCTGTGACCTCATCACAGTTCCTGTGGGCACAGAAAAGTACAGCATAGCAGCATCATTGCTAACTGTGAGAGGCTGAGCTGTAGAGACAGGGAGGGCGAGGATGGGGTGCATGGGGGGCGTGGCGGTTCATCTCACTGCGGTACACATAGTGTCCTGAGCGGGACAGCGGGACGGGGGGTCAGAATCGGTACTGTCCCACTCAATCCGGGACGGTTGGGAGGTATGTGTATCTATTACAGGAAACAGAACTAAAACGTAATGATTCTTATAAAGTGGCAACAAAAACATCAAGAGTCTCCGTGCTGAAGGGGTTAATGTCCCTGCGCTCAGTAATGGGGAATCTCCAGCACCTACCTCCACCTGCAGAGCTGCACTCCACATAGAGAATAATGGAGCCTCCAGCACCAACCACCACCTGCAGAGCCGCACTCCACATAGAGAATAATGGAGCCTCCAGCACCTACCTCCACCCGCAGAGCCGCACTCCACATATATGGCTGCTCTGTGCACACAGGACCTGTGATGAGGTCACAGGAGGGGAGGAGTCAGGGGTCACATGATATCCGGAGTGCAGACGCTACATGGAGACTTCTCCTCAGTCAGTGACATTCCCGCCATTATTCCCCTCACTACTGGCACAATTCCCCCGCGCCGCCTTTTCTACACAGTGTTCTGTGTGGAATGTAACGTGTGATTTCTCTGGAGACAAATAGACCCCACACGCTCCTATATGGCGGCATATGATTGTGCTATCGACTCCACACCAGGAGCTAAAATGCCAAAATCTCGTTTATTTAACCCCTTCCAGAGTCCGGCTAAGGCTCATATACGGCCATCGTCACGCAGGGTGTAAGACAGACTAAGTGCAACACAAAGGGTTAAGGGGAAGATGAGCCCAACACTAGGGAAGCAGGGAGTGGAGACCACCAAGTAGAACTAACATCACCCTGTCTGCCCTAAGACCATAAATAGGTTCTGCACCTATCGTCGAGTAGGATACCTAAGCCCTGCCAGACCCTAGCAGTAAGCACTGCATAGGGAAGGATAAAATGAGCACTAGTCAATCCCCACTACACTACAGACAACTGGGATAGACGAACAGGGGGGACTCTTATCTTTATCAGACTCAGAGAGATAACACCTGACACCAGAAAGGAAGGTAGCTGACTGCTGTAGCTCCAAGCCTTCACAAGGGAGTAATACAAATAACACCCGCAACTCCCAACAAGAAGCTGGGAGTTATAAACACCCAGATCCAGGTGACACCATCAGCCGGGAGATGGCTACTAGTCAGCAAAGCAACCGCTGAGACCTTCTGCTGCAAGATGCAGTGCAATGGTCTGCAGCCTCTGACACATCATCCAAGTGCTGTGCGATATATGCAGACCCCGTCAATGGAGGATATAGAGAAATGCATTTCTCTGCCTCCTCCGCACCTGTGCTCTGATCCGCTTTGTGCGAGAGGCTCAGAGCATAGTCGCATGACACTTGGCTCTCCTCCCAGCAGAGCAGGAGCCGAGGGTCATTAGCATATCGCATCCGATGCTCTCGAATCGGATGCCATATGCTAATGTCATGCCTGAAAGCAAGGAAGGATCCCTTTAAAAGGTAACACACAGCATACAACACTTTTCCTACTCCAGACCAGAAGGGGGAGCTCTAACACCTGATTTCAGGAGAGCTTCCCTGGAATATTCTGGCTGGGGAGGATGTTATGTTTCGGTAGCTGAGGAGGACAGGACAACAGCAGGGCAGCCGAACACCTGAGATGTTGGTAACTGATGGGTTGCAGATTCCTAAACTAACGACACAACTAGAGGTAGCCGTGGAGCGTTCCTACGTTGATCCTAGATGCCTCGTCACAGCCTGAGAGATAACTACACCTAAAGGCAGAAAGATGAAAGCTATCTGCCCAGGAGCAGATCCCCAAAGAAAATAGGAAACCCCCAAACATATAATGGCGGTTAGACAAGATGAAAATACAAACATAGGCAGAAAATAGACTGAGCAAACGCTGGGGCCACAAGCTGACTAAATAGGATAGGACAAGAGAGATTACTTTCTGCAACCTAGAAAACCCTACAAAAATCCAACAATTCTGATTACAAAAATACTGAGATCACACGATCTCACCACCCACTAAATCAGTTCTCAGGGTGAACAAAAACCAAGCCGCAGCCGCTGAAAAAACAGGAAAAAGCAAATGAGCAAATAACAGTGGCTGCTGATAAACTGTGAGGAGCTCAGGCTCCAGGAGGGGACCTGGCTGACCTCCACAAAAGTGCAGAAAACAATGCAAAAAGCAAGCACAAAAAGAAAAGCAAAAAATATCTTATCTGAAAGCAGGAGATGCAGGCAAGACTCCAGCAAACTTCCAAATGAACCAGGAACCACAATTGAGACAAGAACAATTGATCACCGGCGACCATAATGGGAGGAAACCTCCCTTATATCAGACCAGTCCGTGATCCCTGATTGCCACTCCTCACTGAAAGGTTCAGTACTGTCTGTAACCACCAGAGGAGCCTCTGCTCAGAAACCATCTCTAGCACATTCATAACAGGAGGAGTTAAGTTAGTCAGTGTTTGAGGAGAGTGGAGGAAGGACATGTGGGGACAAGCTGGGGATTGGAGCTAAAGTTGAGCTCACCCCTAGTCCTGAGTGCCAGAAACCGGACCCCGGAGTCCGAGGCTGAGCAGGGTAACTAAAGTCCCAGCAGCAGAATCCGGAGGGCAGAAGACAGCAGGTTCTCTGCCCCAACTAATACTCGACTACACAGCAGCACGTGTGAGCCGGAGATACCATAAAGGAGCGATCCCTGAAGAAGGCTACAGCTGCCTGTCATGAGAGTGAAGTTCTACTTAAATAAGAGACAGAGAGAGGAACTTGAACAGAGCTTATAGCAGCAAGTACCTCAGAGAATAGCGATAGAAAGGAGGCCTCACATCCCACCTAAAATCAGGATATTCCAAATTGCTTTCAGGCTGACCGACTCCAGCACCATCTGTACTCAGTGCCCTGGATTCTCTGCCTGCAGAACCATGAGTAAAGCTTTGGAAACTGCATCTGACTGTGTCTTCTCAAGTTCTTCCTGCAACACTCACTCAGCACTGCTACACCTACCAGCATCATTATGCTCTACACCATACATCTGCCCTGGGACAGCAAGCTCTGCCTGTGGAGAGCTATTCCAACTCTGCTGCATCACACCATCAGTCCCAGAAGATCTGTATTGCAGCGCTGGTGTCACGCGGTCTTATGATATGTGTACGATGTCAGTAAACTATTCTTAAAAGAACAACACTCTATACAACATATAGATTAGCAACATCAGCATGTAAATATAGAATAGATTTACCTGACACGATATCCGTTGAACTCAGGGTTAATCTTGAGGACTTGATACACTGTCACAGGAAAGAGGAGGACCGGGGTCTAACCTGACCCTAAACTGGGGTCCTAACTAATCCCTCACCTTGGAGGTACTGATAAAGGTTCAGAGGTCCAAGTCTCCAGCCTAACCCTGTCTCCTATCAGTCCCTGAACCCTGTAATCAGTCCTAAGAAGGATACTGATTACCACCAAAGGAATATGGGCTGATCTCTGCTAAATACACAGATTAGACATATTAGACAGACTGGAGAAAACACAGACTTGCATACACACTCAAACACAGAAGGAACATAAATGATCTGGGATATTAAACTCTAAGCAAGGTGAGCTTAAAACAACTAAGGAGCTCTTTAACTTAAGTCTATACAGATACAATCCTATCTGTGGTCTGCATGAAGAATTTCACTGGCAACTCCCAACACAGACAACCAGAGATTTAAAGGAAACCAATCAACAAATAATTAATTGCAGCCGGGAGAAACTGCACCCAGTCCCAGAACTGAGCACAGACAGAATTAACTCCCTAACTGCCAAACACAAAGAAACAGCAACTCAGCTATGAGAAGTCAGAATGTGCAACCGCGACGATCTTCGTGGCAATGCACACATGACAGTACCCCCCCTTCTACGAGGGGCCTCCGGACCCTCAGGGCCAGGTTTGCCCGGGTGAGTTCTGTGGAAGGTCCGCACCAAACGATCTGCGTTAATGTCAGACGCAGGAACCCACGTCCTCTCCTCTGGACCATACCCCTTCCAATGCACCAAGTACTGAAGGGACCGGCGATTCAGACGTGAGTCAATGATCTTTGACACTTGAAACTCCAAGTTACCATTGACCACCACTGGAGGAGGAGGTAGAGGTGATGGTATGACTGGTGCCACGTACCTCTTAAGTAATGACTTGTGGAACACATTGTGGATTTTAAACGTAGGAGGGAGGTCCAGACGAAATGCCACAGGATTAATTATGGAACTGATCCTGTACGGCCCGATGAATCTGGGGCCCAGCTTCCAGGAGGGAACTTTAAGTTTTATATTCCTGGTAGACAACCATACCAGATCGTTCACATTAAGATCTGGACCAGAAACTCTCCTCCTATCAGCCATACGTTTATAACGGTTCCCCATAGCACTCAGATTATTCAATACACCTCTCCACACTGAAGCAAGTGACGACGAGAAACGCTCCTCCTCAGGAACCCCAGAAGGGACCCCCCCATTGAATGTACAAAACTGGGGATGAAAACCATATGCCCCAAAAAACGGGGACTTACCAGTGGACTCGCTCCGCCTGTTGTTAAGAGCGAACTCTGCCAGAGGCAGGAAAGAAGACCAGTCCTCCTGGTTCTCTGAGACAAAACACCGAAGATAAGTCTCTAGGCTTTGATTCAGACGCTCTGTCTGACCATTGGTCTGCGGATGAAAAGCCGAGGAAAATGACAATTGCATCCCCCGACGTAAACAAAATGCCCTCCAAAACTTGGACACAAACTGAGACCCCCTATCTGACACCACATCAGAAGGCAACCCATGAAGTCTCACAATCTCCCCAATGAACACCTGCGCCAGAGTTTTAGCATTAGGGAGGGCAGGAAGAGCAATGAAATGTGCCATCTTACTGAACCTGTCAACAACCACCAGTATGACAGTCTTCCCTGACGACTGAGGAAGGTCCGTGATGAAGTCCATAGACAAATGAGTCCATGGACGCTCCGGAAGTTTCAAGGGTAAGAGGGTCCCAGACGGACGGGTATGAGGGGTCTTAGAGCGAGCACAAACCCCACAGGACTCGACAAAAGTTAAAACATCTTTATTAACGTTAGGCCACCAAAACCGGCGAGAAAGGAGATCTAAAGTAGCCTTACTCCCTGGATGTCCTGCTAAAGCAGAATTATGATGTGCCTCAATAACCTTTTGTCTCAACTGATTTGGGACAAACAGTCTCCCTGGAGGTCCTGCAGGGGCGTCCCCCTGAGCCTCTAACACCTCCTCCTCAAGCTCAGAACATACAGCCGACACTACCACCCCCTCCTGAAGGATAGGAATCGGGTCATCCATTTTCCCGGCCCCTGGGAAACTGCGAGACAAGGCATCCGCCTTAACATTCTTAGATCCAGGGCGATAAGTGACAACAAAATTAAACCTGGTAAAAAACAACGACCATCGAGCTTGTCTGGAATTCAGACGCTTAGCAGATTCCAAATACAGCAGGTTCTTGTGATCAGTAATGACGGTGACCGGGTGGACTGCCCCCTCCAAAAAGTGACGCCATTCTTCAAAAGCCAACTTAATGGCCAAAAGTTCCCTATTGCCGATATCATAATTCCTTTCGGCGGACGACAATTTTTTAGAAAAGAAAGCGCACGGATGCCATTTACCAGGGGACGGACCCTGGACAATATTGCACCCACCCCTACGTCAGACGCGTCCACCTCCACAACGAACGGCTGTGATGCATCTGGTTGGATGAGAACGGGTGCCGAAGCAAAACATTTTTTCAAAGAGGAAAAAGCTTGGCAAGCTTTGTCCGACCATTTAGAAAAATCCGTCCCTTTTCTTGTCATGTCAGTGAGAGGTTTGACAACAGATGAGAAATTACAAATAAATTTCCGGTAGTAGTTAGCAAACCCCAGAAAACGCTGCAGAGCCTTAAGATCCTCTGGCTGATCCCATTCAAGCACTGCTCTCACCTTTTCAGGGTCCATACGGAAACCGGAGGCTGACACCAAGAAACCCAAAAACTGAAGTTCCTGTACGGCGAATACACACTTTTCCAGTTTGGCGTATAGTTTATTGTCTCGCAAGATCTGCAACACCTGTCTCACATGCTCCTGGTGAGACACAAGATCTGGTGAGTAAATTAAAATGTCATCCAAATATACGACCACAAACAGCCCCACCAGATGACGAAAAATGTCATTAACAAAATGTTGGAACACTGCTGGTGCAGTAGTCAGACCAAAAGGCATGACAAGGTTCTCATAATGTCCCTCCGGCGTGTTAAACGCCGTTTTCCACTCATCCCCCTCTTTTATCCTAATCAGATTATACGCCCCCCTGAGATCCAATTTAGAGAACCATTTGGCGCCAACAATTTGATTGAAGAGATCAGGAATCAGAGGGAGTGGATACGGATCTCGAACAGTAATCCGATTAAGTTCGCGGAAATCCAAGCAAGGGCGTAGGCCTCCATCTTTTTCTTCACAAAGAAGAACCCCGCGGCCACTGGGGAAGATGAAGGTCTAATATGCCCTTTGGCCAGACTCTCCGAAATATAATCTTTCATAGCCTGCCTCTCAGGACCAGAAAGGTTATATAACCTAGCTTTAGGTAACTTAGCATCAGGAAGTAAATTAATAGAGCAGTCATACACGCGATGAGGAGGCAACTCCTGACACCCCTCCTCAGAGAACACATCCCCAAAGTCCTCCAAAAAAGGAGGCAAAGTACTAGGCACAACCGCACTGATGACTGTGTTCATGCAGTTACTTTTGCAAAACTCCCCCCATTGGCTTATATCTCTGGACTGCCAATTAATCACAGGGTTATGTTTAACCAACCAAGGAAGTCCCAACACAATAGGAGTAGGTAGACCCTCCAACACATAACAAGATAATAGTTCCCTATGTATTGCCCCTACCCGAAGGTCAATGTTATGAACCTCATGAACAAAGCTACCTTGGCCGAGAGGCCTGGCGTCAATGGAGAATATAGGGATCGGTTTGACCAATACACTCAGATGCATACCTTGAGCCTGAGCAAACTGAGCGTCAACCAGATTAGCCCCGGACCCACTATCAAGAAGAACAGAAAATCTCTCCACTCTCGTACCAACCACCACCTCCACTGGTACAAGGAACTGAGAAGAACTAGCGGACGAAATACATACTCCCAGGTTGTCGTCCACCACACAACCTGGGATTAACAGTTTTCCGGCGACTTTTTGCTCAACAAGGCACGGGATGGACATCCCCCAACAAAATGTCCCTCTTTCCCGCAGAAGAAACACCTTCTAGTCCTGCGGCGTACCGCCAATCCCTCCTACGAAATGATGTCCCTCCCAACTGCATAGGCTCCTCCGAACAGACAAGGGGAACCTCAACATAAGGGACTTTAGTAGTAGGTGGAGTAACAACAGGGGGCGGAGTTACCTCGCACCTCTCCCGGAGCCGTCTATCAGTACGGATAGCTAGGGCCATAGCAGCCTCCAGTGATGGAGGAGAATCATACTGAGCCAAAACGTCCTTTAATTTGTCAGAAAGCCCATGACAAAACTGGCTTCTAAGAGCTGGGTCATTCCACTGAGTATCTGTGGCCCATCTACGGAACTCAGAAGCAAATTCCTCCGCCGGACGATCTCCCTGCTGTATCTTACGTAATTTTGTCTCAGCAAGAGAGACCCGATCTGGGTCATCATATACCAAACCCAGGGCAGTAAAAAATCGATCTACTGACTGTAGAGCCGGGGATCCCGGAGGAAGGGAGAAGGCCCAGGATTGAGGGTCCCCTTGTAGGAGCGAGATAACAATTCCCACTCTCTGCTCTTCACTCCCTGATGATCGAGGCCGAAGCCGAAAATACAATTTACATGCTTCCCTGAAGGTAAAAAATTTGTCTCGCCCACCAGTGAACCTGTCCGGGAGAGCTACTTTAGGTTCAAATCTGGTTTGCTCCGAGGGAGACAAAACTTTGGACTTAATGTCCGTCAGCTCCATGGATAATCCCTGCAACTGCAGAGCCAGCTGGGCTACTGGATCCATGGCAACTGGGAATAATTTTATGGGCCAGTGAAAATGTCACGCGGTCTTATGATATGTGTACGATGTCAGTAAACTATTCTTAAAAGAACAACACTCTATACAACATATAGATTAGCAACATCAGCATGTAAATATAGAATAGATTTACCTGACACGATATCCGTTGAACTCAGGGTTAATCTTGAGGACTTGATACACTGTCACAGGAAAGAGGAGGACCGGGGGTCTAACCTGACCCTAAACTGGGGTCCTAACTAATCCCTCACCTTGGAGGTACTGATAAAGGTTCAGAGGTCCAAGTCTCCAGCCTAACCCTGTCTCCTATCAGTCCCTGAACCCTGTAATCAGTCCTAAGAAGGATACTGATTACCACCAAAGGAATATGGGCTGATCTCTGCTAAATACACAGATTAGACATATTAGACAGACTGGAGAAAACACAGACTTGCATACACACTCAAACACAGAAGGAACATAAATGATCTGGGATATTAAACTCTAAGCAAGGTGAGCTTAAAACAACTAAGGAGCTCTTTAACTTAAGTCTATACAGATACAATCCTATCTGTGGTCTGCATGAAGAATTTCACTGGCAACTCCCAACACAGACAACCAGAGATTTAAAGGAAACCAATCAACAAATAATTAATTGCAGCCGGGAGAAACTGCACCCAGTCCCAGAACTGAGCACAGACAGAATTAACTCCCTAACTGCCAAACACAAAGAAACAGCAACTCAGCTATGAGAAGTCAGAATGTGCAACCGCGACGATCTTCGTGGCAATGCACACATGACAGCTGGTCACCTCTGACCAGAAACCACAGGTGGCGTCACGAACACCTTATTACAAACTCTATCATCCCTTGTAAATATTCCCCTTTTATTGGACGCCCAGGGCCACGGACCGGGTCACTGCCGCTGTGACACTTCCCCTTTAAGAAGCGGCCCGGTACCGAGTACCCCACTGCCCTGGCGGGCGATCCACTAGTGTGACTCCAGCCTTACAGAGATTTTTTGCAGTCGAGATACTGGGGAACAAACATGCGCAAAATAGGGTCTTAACCAATAACAAGATATAATGAAAATAGGGGAGTATTACGCTCACATGATGGAGTTGCACCTTTACACATGCTCAATACATAAATCAGCTGCTGCAGGACACGGGTCCAAAGACCAAGCAGAATAGTTGATCTAGGTATAATGTGTCTGTACCTGCGATGCTGATGGAGACTATCGGATATGGAGATTTTCCTTAAAAATTTATTTAAATAGGTATTCAAACTCAACATGTTTAAAAGTCACGCAGGACGTCTTCCTCAGGACAAAACCTGATAGCCGATAAACATGTCAAGCTTGGAATGTTTTATATGCAGTCTTTTGGGGTAAAAAAAAGCCAAACAAAGCACGATATGTCAAAGTTCATGACAATGTCCATCAGAGATAAATTGTGGTTCATGAAAAAACAAAACACACTTAGATACATTAATTATATTAAAAAGTACCTATGATTTAAGTGAGATCACCTTAAAGAATGAATAAAAATGTACCGTATTTTTCGGACTATAAGCCGCATCGGACCATAAGACGTACCCCAAATTTTAAGAAGGAAAATAGAGAAAAAATTAATGCTTCAAATGGGGGTCCGTCTTATAGTCCAAATTCAGCTTACCTGGGTCCGGCGATGATCTGACGCTCATTCCAGGATGGTTCGATAGGTTTGGTGGTGCTTGGTGGTGCGGGAGCTCCACCGACACTTTGTGAAAGCCCGGAGCCTCTGCACATCCATTGTTGCAATGTGGTGCCCTCTGGGAAAATGGCCACCTGAGGTGGCGCATGCGCAGAATGAGATCTCGGCACTGAGATCTGGTCTCCCGAGATCTTCATCTGCACATGCGCTGCCTCTGGCTGCCATTCTCCCAGAGGCCACCGCATTGCAGCATTGGAAGTGCTTGGGCTCAGGGCTTGGTGGACCCCACGCAGCACTGAGCACCATCGAACCTGCAGCACCAGCCTAGGATGGGAGTCAGATCATCGCCCTGCAGCATTGTAGCACCGAACACCCCCTGTTCCCAGCCCAGGGCTGGCAGAATTGCCCGACTCCTGCTGCCGCCACACTCTGGGTAAGTACATCCGGACTATAAGACGCACCTCCGTTTTCCCAAAAAAATTTTGGGGAAAAAGTGCATCTTACAGTCCGAAACATATGATATGGGAAATGAAAGAAATAGTTCTTGCCATTAAATAAATCATTTAGTTATGTCAGTAGATTCCTATATGAGATGTGAACTGGTGATCAATAAGTTCCTGAAGTCACAGGTATAGAGGTGTAAACCTGTCACCACTAGAGAACTTGGTGGATCAGCATCGGACTAAAAAATTAGGATTATGGGAAAAGAAGCCATTGAACCAGAAGACAAATACGTAACCCAATGGTTGATAAGTGATAAGAATGAATGTCAGCCTGGGGTGTTACATAGTGAGAAATGGAAGTGCTGACAAAACAAGAATGTGACTGAATCTTGTATGTGACGGCTGTCTACTCGAGGAGCGCGTCTTGGTTCATGATCGCGGCTGTTCTGGTAACAGGAGACATAAACCTATTGAGCATGTATCGGTGACAAGCTACTATGGAGGAAGCTGATAGAACGTGTAGTGAATGGGAGTGAGGGAAAATGAGGGAGGTGTTGTAGATGAGGTGAATAATGCGATACAAAGAGCGTCGGCCGATCACTCAGGCTACAGAATGGAGGATCCATTGGAGGAGCGCTCTGGATGCCGGAGACAACGAAAAACACAGGGGAATGAACTACACACACAGGAATTAGTGGCAGGTGTGTAATATATAATATCTGACATATAGGGATATGAAAAGAATAATTACCCGATTTAATACAAACTATGTGTTATTATAGCAGAAATGTATAAAACTGTATTATAAATAAGGGTGATAAGAAATATGAGAAATTTATAAATATATTAAAAGTATGTTAAAAATATTAAATAATTAAAATCCCCAATGAATAGACCAATAAAATGTATGAGTAAGACAATATAATGTTATAATAAATAATACAATTTATGAAGTAAAAAAAGTGGTCACAAAAATACATCTGTAATTTCGCTGAGTCCATGTGGAGTAAGGGAGTTTACTTTATAAATCCAGAAGATTTATTTCCGATTTAGTTGTTCAATGTGATTCTGAACCTGTGGGGGAATCTCCTCTATGGGGAATATTTTCAGTTGGGTGTAATCTTTATTGTGTTTGGTGGTGCAGTGGCGTGAAAGCCCATGTTTGAGAAAACCCCTTTGAATATTGGAACGGTGTGAGTTCAGCCTTTTGTGGAGGGGTTGGGTCGTCCTCCCCACATATCAATTCTGACATTAGCATATAATCACATATATAACATAACTGGTGGAACATGACAGGGGACTTTTGATCAGGAAAATTTCACCTGTAGAATTAAAGGTGAATTCAGAGAGACCATGGCAGATCGCGTGACAACACAGACAATTTTTCAGATTGCATGTAATGATTTTATTCGGAAGACACGTGAATCTTCCATCGTCTTTTTTATCTTGGTGCTAGGACATTTTTTAATGTTGGAGCTCTATTCGAAATGTCAAAGAGGGATTGCTAGGTAATGTTTTTCCCACTCCAGCTGTCTGACATGCTCATGATGCTCCTCCAGAGTACGAGAGTAACTCAATATATCATCCAGGTAAATTACCACAAATCTACTCACCAGTGAGGAAAACATATAATTTATGACATTTTCAAAGACTGCCGGAGTATTGGTTAATCCGAATGGCATCAGCAAATTTTCAATATGACCCACAGGTGTCATAGGCAGAATGGCGGCTCAGTGGTTAGCATTGCATCGCTGGAGTCCTGGGTTCAAATCCCACCAAGGACAAAATCTGCAAGAAGATTGTATGTTCTCCCCCCGTTAGGCCTCGTGCACACATTGCTGATTTTGCTAAATCCTCAGGTAAAATGACCTGCGATTTAGCGCGGATTTGTTGCGTGGATTTGCCCTGCGGTTTTACACCTATAATGGAATAGGTGTAAAAACACTGCGGAATCAGCACAAAGAATTGACATGCTGCAGATTTTAAACCGCAGCAAATCCGCAGCATGTGCACTTTTTTTTTTTTTACCATTCACTTTCAATATACTGTACATGGCGTCCGGAGCTGCTGCGGATTCGCAGGGCCAAATCCGCTGCGGATCCGCAGCACAATCCGCAACGTGTGCACAGGGCCTAAGCGTGGGTTTCCTCCCACACTCCAAAGACATACTGATAGGGAATTTAGATTGTGAGCCCCATCGGGGACAGCGACGATAATGTGTGCAAACTGTAAAGCGCTGCAGAATATGTTAGCTCTATATAAAGATTATTATTGAATGCAGTCTTCCATTATGCCCCTCTCACGATGAGTTTGTAAAATCATTTATCTCCAGATAATTGGTTACCCCTAGAACGCATGACCACAAAAATCTACACTTTCACATACCTGGGGCCTTTTAGGCCCGTGTGCAAATAACACGGAATAACTCAAACAAAAATAATTTTCAAAGTTTATTTGAAAATTGCAAAGTAAGGATGCATTCCCACTAGCGCTGGTGTCTGCCAGGAGGAGATCTGTAATGGATCTGACCTCCTGGTGACCACAGCTAAGGCTGGCGGAATCCACTCCTCCTTTGGTTTTATTATAATGCAAGATGATTTCTGGTTTCTGTTATTGGTGTCTATACTTCCATCACGGTGCATTGTACTCAGTAATATCACAGATTTTTCTTTCTTAGCTTTGTCGCTTGTTTGCAGAAACCAAATACACTATCATAAAGTTGTCGATGTTGATTGTGCTTCATGATTGGAGGAATTTCTCTGCGGTTTTGCTTCATTGTACCAACAAGTGTAAGTTGTTTCTGAAGCAAAAAATTGCCCAGTTCAAGATTGGTGAAGTAGTTGTCCATTGTTATATTTTTTCCAGAATGGAAAATTGGTTTCGCAAGTGTTTTTACTTACGTCAGAACATAGGTCTTTCTGGACTGGAGCGTCAACATCTTTGCCACAGTAAATCAGACCATTCATTCCATAATAGCTTGTAGAATCAAACATCCAGAAAATTTTAATACTATATTTAGCAGGTTTGCTGAGCATATACTGAATGAAATTGCAACGTCCCCTAAATGCAAGAAGTTGCTCATCCACTGTCACATTGTCACTAGAATGGTAATGCTAAAAAGATAAAAAGATTCCAGATGTAGCTAATGGGGGCTAATTTATCTCTGTTTCCAACCTGACAGGACGAGTTCTTTTGTCATCAAAACGAAGGCTTCTCCGAATATCCTCAACTCTATTGACTGACATTGTAGCTTTGTAATGTGGACCTGAAAAAGGGTTCATAAAGAGTTCTCTGAAAGGAACATCGTATGATTTTGTACTCCTTGCCAGAAGAGTAAGGCCAATATAAGCATACAGTTCCTCTTTTGTTATAGTTTTCCATGTTTTTTTTCTTCCTGAGGCGATACGTTTTCCTTCTAAGTTAGTACAAAAAACTACCTCATCTACAATATCATCTGAAAAAAATTTACAGAACATATCTCTTTTGGACAAGAATTGTGGAATTCCTACAGTTCCTTGAGCAACTCTTACAATATTATGTGATGGGGTTCGTCCAAGAACCTCAGCAGTACTGTTCCAAAAAACATTAGTTTTGGATGTTCTATTTGTACGTTCTGCTGGATTCATTACTTCTTCATCATCTGAAGAATCACTGGACGATGAAGTAGAGACATTAGCTGGTGGCATGTACTCGACATCAGACAAAGAAAGTTCACTATCTTCATCACTATCAAAAAGTATTGCTTCGATTTCTTGGTCAGTCAAACCCCTGGATGTAGACTGTGCCATTGTAACCTTAGAAGTCAGTAAACTAAAATGAAAAAAAAAAAAAAAAGATTACAATCAGGGTTGTACACTCTTTGTTAGTGTGTGTGCTAAGGGTAAAGTGCAGCCCTCCTCCTCTCACCTTCAGCAGGTCACCACTTTCTTTTAGGTGCAGTAGAAGCTTTTGGATTTTTGGAACTCAGAAAGTTTCTTTTTCAAGAAACAAGAAAGCTGACTCCTTCCTCCAAAGTCTCTTCAGCAAGTAGCACACAATGAACAATGTTCAGGACCTATGATGATGTCAGAGACGCATGACGTTGTGAGGGAGCCTCCTTCCCAAAATCATATGACCATGTAGTCAGGCAGAATTCACACTCTTCATAGCAACAGCAGAGTCATAAAGACTGAGTCAAAGTCTTCCCCAGCAACAGTGAAGACAAAAAGACTTAGGATCACATGTAAACCTAGTACGGGCCTAAAAGGCCCCAGGTATGTGAATATGGGGTATTCACAAAAAAGAGTTGTTATACCGAAATGCCTGTAACAAAAATAAATGAACAACTGGAAATGACAAACAACTATATACCTGAGGAATACCTAGAGTTTTAAAATTCTAACTAAAGTAATCTTGCAGAAAATAGAAAACAATTAACAGGGCGGGCCCTAGGTATACGTCAGGTCAGGTATAAGAGGTGAAGGATAGGGATTGTGCACCGTGATTTTATTAATCTCTCTAAAATCCAAGCACGGACGCAGCCCTCCATCATTTTAACAAAAAAAAACCCCACAGCGACTGGAGAGGTGGATGGCCGTATATGAGCCTCAGCCGGACTCTGGAAGAGGTTAAATAAACGAGATTTCGGCATTTTAGCTCCTGTGTGGAGTCAATAGCACAATCATATGCCGCCATATAGTAGACGTCCGGTCACTGGTGATAATTCCCTCGTGTGGGGTCTATTTGTCTCCAAGCAGAGAAATCATACGTTATATTCCACACATAACACTGTGGAGAAAAGACGGCGCGGGGTAATTGTGCCAGTAGTGAGGGGCAAATAATGGCGGAAATGTCACTGACTAGTGATGTGTCGTTCGTGAACGAGCCGATACAAAGAGCCGGCTCCCTGCTGTGAATGAAATGAGCCAGCTCTGCAGTGAGAAGGAGCGGAGTTTTTTTTTCTGGCGCCGGCAGCTTATCAGCTTCAGCTTATTGAAGTGTGACTGACTGCAGGGCCGCCATCAGGGCTTTACAGCCCTGACTGGCATATGGGGCCTGATCAGCAGAGGGGCCTGCACCAGGCCCCGTCACCTCTATGCATCAGGCCCCACTGTCCCACCCCCAGAGTCAGGATTCAGGTTCAGTTACTCTATTACCGTGCGAGCCCGCACGGCAATAGTTAAAGCTGCCAGCCAATCGAAGGCTGGCAGTGTCACGGGTGTGTCGCTGCGAAGATCGTCGTGATTGCACACCCTGACTTCTCACAGCTGAGTTTCTGCTGCTGAGTGTTTTTCGGCAGTGAGAGAGTTAATTCTCCCTCTCTCTGTGCTGGACAAGACCAGCCTCGCTCAGCTGCAATTAATGTTGCGATAATTGGATTCCTTCAAATACCTGCCTGTCTGCTAGGAAAGTGTCGGTGAAAGCATTCATGCAGACCAGCAGAGCGGATCATATTGAGAAGTCTAAAGCTAAGATTACCTGTTGTAGTTTTCTCCTCTCCTCGCTTTATTATTTATCTCCTTACCCGTTGGTGTTCCCTCTGTAGTGCTAGTTTTGTATGCAAGGTGTCTTTTATTTTACCCCTTGTACTGTCTCGTTCGTCTTATACTGTGTGTAGGCAGTTACCTTCCCGTTCCCTGTGGTGGTAATCAGGGTCCTTCTCAGGACTAGATTACAGTGGTCAGGGATTCACAGGAGATAGGGTTACGCTGGCGGCCTGGACCTCTGTACCATCAACAGTACCTCCAGGTAGAGGGATTAGTCAGGATCCCAGCTTAGGGTCAGCATAGACCCCGGTCCTCCTGTATGCAGAGACAGCGTGACATTTTCACCGACCCATAAAGATTTTCTCCAGTCACCATGGATCCAGTAGTCAGTCTAGCTCGGCAGTTGCAGAGTTTGTCCATGGAGCTGGCGGACGTTAAGGCTACTTTCACATTTGCGCTCGGGCGACCTGCGCCTATCTGCGCACGGCCGCCGCTAAGCTCCGCCCCCGGCCGCGCCTCCTCCCGGCGGCTCCGCCTATGGGCGCATGACGGCGCATGCGACCTGTGTACCCTATCTTTATCATTGGGTACGCAGGCCGTGCGCAGTATGCGTTTGACTGCGCATGCGTCCTTTTGACGGTGCGCCGAGCGCACTAAAATGCAACATGTTAAGTTTTGGTGCGCTCGGCGCAGCGTCAAAAGGACGCATGCGCAGTCAAACGCATACTGCGCACGGCCTGCGTACCCAATGATAAAGATAGGGTACACAGGTCGCATGCGCCGTTATGCGCCCATAGGTGGAGCCGCCGGGAGGAGGCGCGGCCGGGGGCGGAGCTTAGCGGCGGCCGTGCGCAGATAGGCGCAGGTTGCCCGAGCGCAAATGTGAAAGTAGCCTAAGTCCAAGGTTTTGTACCCCCCGGAGCAGGCCGGACCTGAACCTAAAGTAGCTCTCCCTGACAGATTCACTGGGGGCCGGGACAAGTTTTTTGCTTTCCGGGAGGCATGTAAATTGTACTTTCGGCTGCGACCTCGGTCATCTGGGAGTGAAGAACAAAGGGTGGGGATTGTCATCTCGCTCCTACAAGGAGACCCCCAATCCTGGGCGTTCGCTCTTTCCCCGGGCGCCCCAGCTCTCCAGTCAGTGGATAGTTTTTTTGCAGCTCTGGGTCTTGTAAATGATGACCCGGATCGGGTCTCCTTTGCTGAATCTAAGTTACGTAGGATACAGCAGGGAGATCGTCCGGCGGAGGAATTCTGTTCGGAGTTCCGTAGGTGGGCCACGGACACCCAGTGGAATGACCCGGCTCTTAGGAGCCAGTTTTGTCAAGGGTTATCTGACAAATTAAAGGATGTGCTGGCACAGTATGACCCTCCCACGTCACTGGAAGCCGCTATGGCCCTTGCTATTCGTATTGACAGACGTCTTCGGGAGAGGTGCGGGGTAACTTCGCCCCCTGTGATGACTCCACCTTCCTCAAGGGTCCCTTATACGGAGGTTCCCCTGGTCAGTCCAGAGGAGCCTATGCAATTTGGAGGGACATCATTCTGGGGGAGGGGATCGGTGGGGCGCCACAAAACAAGAAGTTGTTTCTTCTGTGGGAAAAAGGGACATTTTATTGGGGGGTGTCCATCCCGTCCTTTGCAGAGTGAGAAGTCGCCGGAAAACTATTGATCCCAGATTGTGGGGTGGATGGCAATCTGGGAGTAAGTATTTCGTCCCTAAATTCGTCTCAGTTTCTCGTACCGGCGGAGGTGGTGGTGGGTGCGAGAACTGAGAGGATATCTGTTCTTCTGGATAGTGGGGCCGGGGCTAATCTGGTGGATGCTCGCTTTGCCCGGGTTCAAGGTATGCGATTGAGTGTGTTGGCTAAACCCCTCCCCATCTTCTCGATCGACGCCAGACCTCTCGGTCAGGGAAGTTTTTTGCAAGCAGTGCATAACATAGATCTTCAAGTGGGGGCGTTACATTAAGAACTGTTGTCTTGTTATGTGTTGGAGGGTCTTCCTACTCCTATAGTGCTGGGCCTTCCTTGGTTAACTAAGCATAACCCGGTTATTAATTGGCAATCCAGAGAGATAAGCCAATGGAGTGAATTCTGTAATGAAAACTGCATGAAAACGGTCATTGGTGCGGTCGCTCCTAGGGCCTTACCTCCATTTCTGGTGGACTTTGAGGATGTATTCTCAGAGAAAGGGTGTCAAGAACTACCTCCTCATCGCGAATATGACTGTGCTGTTAACTTGCTCCCTGGGGCCAAATTACCTAAATCTAGGTTGTATAACCTTTCTGGTCCTGAGAGACAGGCCATGAAGGATTATATTTCAGAGAGTCTGGCTAAGGGGCATATTAGACCTTCATCTTCCCCGGTGGCCGCGGGGTTCTTCTTTGTGAAGAAAAAAGATGGAGGCCTACGCCCTTGCCTGGATTTCCGTGAGCTTAATCGGATTACGGTCCGAGATCCATATCCGCTCCCACTTATTCCCGATCTCTTCAATCAAATCGTGGGTGCCAAATGGTTCTCTAAGTTGGATCTCAGGGGGGCGTACAATCTGATTAGGATGAAGGAGGGGGATGAGTGGAAGATGGCGTTTAACACTCCGGAAGGGCATTATGAGAACCTTGTCATGCCATTTGGTCTGAGTATTGCCCCGGCGGTGTTTCAACACTTTGTAAATGACATCTTTCGCCACCTAATGGGACAGTTTGTGGTCATATATCTGGATGATATCTTAATTTACTCGCCGGATCTTGTGTCTCATCAGGAGCATGTTAGGCAGGTGTTACAGATCTTGCGGGATAATAAACTGTACGCCAAATGGGAGAAGTGTGTGTTCGCCGTACAGGAACTTCAGTTTTTAGGGTTCCTGGTGTCAGCATCCGGTTTTCGTATGGACCCTGGGAAAGTGCGGGCAGTTCTTGAGTGGGATCTGCCAGAGGATCTTAAGGCATTACAACGTTTCCTGGGGTTTGCTAACTACTACCGGAAGTTTATTCGTAATTTTTCGTCCATAGTTAAACCTCTCACAGACATGACTAAAAAAGGGACGGATTTTTCAAAGTGGTCTGACAAGGCTTGTCAAGCGTTTTCCTCTTTGAAAAAATGTTTTGCTTCAGCACCCATACTTATTCAACCGGATGCGTCACAGCTGTTCATTGTTGAGGTGGACGCTTCCGAGGTAGGGGTGGGAGCAGTATTGTCACAAGGTTCGTCCCCTGGTAAATGGCATCCGTGCGCCTTCTTCTCTAAAAAATTGTCGTCCGCTGAGAGGAATTATGATGTCGGCAATAGGGAACTCTTGGCCATTAAGTTGGCTTTTGAGGAGTGGCGTCATTTTTTGGAGGGGGCAGTCCACCCGGTCACCGTCATTACCGATCACAAAAACCTGCTATATTTAGAGTCCGCTAAACGTCTGAATCCCAGACAAGCTAGGTGGTCGTTGTTTTTTACCAGGTTTAATTCTGTCGTCACATATCGTCCTGGCTCAAAAAATGTTAAGGCGGATGCCTTATCTCGCTGTTTCCCAGGGGCTGGGAATACGGAGGACCCGGTTCCGGTCCTTCAGGAGGGGGTGGTGGTGTCGGCAGTATGCTCTGAGCTTGAGGAGGAGGTATTGGAGGCTCAGGGGGACGCCCCTGTAGGACCTCCAGGGAGACTGTTTGTTCCAAATCAGTTGCGACAAAAGGTGATAGAGGCACACCATAATTCAGCTTTGGCAGGACACCCAGGGAGTAGTGTTGAGCGATACTGCTCGATATCTAAAAATATCGGATCGGAATGGTATCGCCGATATCACTAAATATCCCTGATATCCGATTCCGATACCGGAAGTCCAATGTAAGTCTATGGGAACAAAATATCGCAACTAAAAAAAACCTTTATTTCCTTGTAAACACTAAATATACACACATAGAATACATATATATATATACATGTCATTGTGACATATATATATACATATATGTATAGTTTATACACTTCTACATAGTAAAATATCCTCTGATTCAATTGCCGGGTAAAGCCGGCTTCTGTGAAAAGACAGAAGCACCCGACATGAAATGACACTTGGTGTACATAGGGTTAACCATGTCTTTTCATGTCGTTTGCAATCTGATTTGCACAAACAATTACATCAGTCTATGTGTGCAAAATTTCACACCTGTAGGGGTTAATTAAAGGTGTAAATTCGTTGTAAAAAAAACTGACTTTTTTTGCTATGAATTTACACCTTTAATTAACCCCTACAGGTGTGAAATTTTGCACACTTACACTCATGTAATTGTTTGTGCAAATCAGATATCAAACTACATGAAAAGACATGGTTAACTCTATGTAAACCAAGTGTCATTTCATGTCGGGTTCTGCATTTTCACAAAAGCCGGCAATTGAATTAGCGGCTATTATACTATGTAGAAGTGTATGAACTATAAATATATATATATATATATGTGTCACAAATTCAATGACATGTATATATATATATATGAGGTGTAAAATTGCTGAAAAAAAATGCGTGGGCTCCCGCCCTATTTTCGCAACCAGACAGACAAAGCCAGTGAGTGGGGGCAGATAATAATAGCCCAGAGAGGGACCATTATTTTTGGCCCCCCCCCGGCTACTAACATCTGCCCCCAGACACCCCAGAAAGGGCAAATCTCTAATTAGATTTGCCCTTTCTGGCACTTTGCCCGTCTATTCCCATTGCCCTGTAGCGGTGGCGAATGGGTTAATAAGGGGTTAAAATGACCTTGCAATTGAAAGGTCACTTTAAGCCAGGTTAATAATTGAGAGCTGTCAATTAGACAACTATCAATTATTAATCCTATTGTATGAAAGAAAAATCAAACACACACACTTTAATAAAAAAGAAGTTTAATGAAATAATCACACAGTTTTTGACCATATTTTATTTACCTGCTAAAACCATTTCCTGTAATAAAAATAAAATAATAAAGCAAAATTATTCTTACCTATCCCATGCACAGTCAGGTCCCACGGTGTAATCCATCAGAAAGGGTTAATGTTTACTGCAGGGACCGCAGCTAATGCTGCAGCCTCACAGTAAACCCCCAAATGAATGAGTTCCTCTCCTGGCTGACAGGAGAGGAAGTGGAAAGCTTAATTGATTGCTTTCCACTTTCACTTCAGGTCAGCCAGGGACACCATCAGTGACGTCAGAGGGAACTGGTTAACAAAAATAGGGGATCCCCTCGAAAAAAATTGGCGTGGGGTCCCCCCTATTTTTGTTAACCAGCCAGATGAAGCAGACCGCTGAGGCCTGGATTTTCAGGCTGTTAAGGAGCCAAGATCCATGGACCTTGCCAGCCTGATAATACCAGGCAACAGCAGTATGCATATCTTGGCTGATTAACAAAAATAGGGGATCCCCTCGAAAAAAATTGGCGTGGGGTCCCCCCTATTTTTGTTAACCAGCCAGATGAAGCAGACCGCTGAGGCCTGGTTTTTCAGGCTGGTAAGGATCCAATATCCATGGACCTTGCAAGCCTGATAATACCAGGCCACAGCAGTCTGCTTAGCTTGGCTGGTTAACAAAAATAGGGGATCCCCTCGAAAAAAAAACGGCGTAGGGGTCCCCCTATTTTTGTTAACCAGCCAAGTAAAATACAGACTGCTACGGCCTGGTATTAAAAGACTGTCAAGGCCCATGGATTTTGGCCCTCAACAGCCTGATAATACCAGGCTACAGCAGCCCCACATTTGGCGCATCAAAAGATGTGCCAATTGTGGCACTTTACCCGGCTCTTCCTACTTGCCCTGTAGCGGTGGCAAGCGGGGTAATAAGGGGTTAATGTCACCGTTGATTGCACGGTGACAATAAGCCCGGTTAATAATGGAGAGGTGTCAATAAGACACCGATCCATTATTAATCCCAAAGTTATTAAATGTATAAAAAAAAGACAAAGCAAGAAAAAAGTCTTTTAATGAAATAAAAGAGACAACACAGTTTTCATTAATTTTATTATACACTCATTCCTGCGACGCCATCGATCTCCTGTAAAAAAAGAAAAAAAACAAACCAACAGAATACCACCTGTCCGACGCAGTCCATAGTAACGACAGTCCCACGACGATCCAGCTCTGCTACATCGCAATGACAGGCAGAGGCTGTCATCGCGACGCAGCACAGCTGATTACCTGCTTCCCCGGCGGTGACGTCATCGGACTGACTGCTTTACGGCCGGGATTACCCAGCAGTCACTGCAGTTATCGCGAGAAACTGCATGTGACCGCCAGGGAGAAGAGGATGGCGACCATCAAGCAGTCCGGGATGTGACCGCCGGAGATCTTCTGCCGGGGAAAGATGATGGCGGCCATCAAGCAGTCCAGCCCGTGAACGCCGGAGATCTTCTGCCAGGTAAGTGCCGCTGACTCCTGACAGACCCGACCGACGGACACTCACAGTGACAGTGACAAATCCGATTCCGGTATCCGATATGACGAAAATATCGGTACTCGGAATCGAAAGCCCGATACAGCTAATATCGGCCGATACCCGATATTTGCAGTATCGTATCGCTCAACACTACCAGGGAGTAAAGCAACTGAGGATCTCCTCTCGCGCCGGTTTTGGTGGCCTAACTTACATAGGGTAAGTGGTGACTTTTGTCGCGTCCTGCGAGGTTTGTGCGCGCTCTAAGACCCCACATACCCGTCCATCGGGGACCCTCTTACCTTTGAAGATCCCGGAGCGTCCGTGGACTCATCTGTCTATGGACTTCATTACGGACCTCCCGCCATCTTTGGGTAAAACAGTCATACTCGTTGTAGTGGACAGGTTCAGCAAGATGGCACATTTTATCGCTCTTCCTGCTCTTCCTAATGCTAAAACTCTTGCGCAGGTGTTTATTGGGGAGATTGTAAGGCTTCACGGGGTACCCTCCGATGTGGTGTCGGATCGGGGTCTCAGTTTGTGTCCAAATTCTGGAAAGCATTTTGTACACGGCGGGGGATGCAGTTGTCATTTTCATCGGCTTTTCACCCGCAGACCAATGGTCAGACAGAGCGTCTGAACCAGAGCTTGGAGACATAGCTCCGGTGTTTTGTGTCAGAGAACCAGGAGGACTGGGCTTCTTTCTTGCCTCTGGCGGAATTTGCTCTAAATAATAGGCGGAGCGAGTCCACTGGTAAGTCCCCGTTTTTTGGGGCATATGGTTTTCACCCCCAGTTTTGTACTTTCAATAGGGGGGGCTCTTCTGGGGTTCCTGAGGAGGACCGATTTTCGTCGTCACTTGCTTCAGTGTGGAGAGGAGTGCTGAATAATCTGAGTACTATGGGGAACCGATACAAACGTATGGCTGATAGGAGGAGAGTGTCTGGTCCGGACCTAAGTGTGAACGATCTGGTATGGTTGTCTACCAAAAATATAAAACTTAAGGTTCCCTCCTGGAAACTGGGTCCCAGGTTCATCGGGCCATACAAGATCAGTGCTATAATTAATCCGGTTGCATTCCGTCTTGACCTCCCTCCTACATTTAAGATTCATAATGTGTTCCACAGATCGTTGCTTAAGAGGTATGTGGCGCCGGTGATACCTTCACCTTTACCTTCTCCTCCTGTGGTGGTCAATGGTAACTTGGAGTTCCAGGTGTCGAGAGTCATCGATTCACGTCTGAATCGCCGATCCCTTCAGTACCTTGTTCATTGGAGGGGGTATGTGTCACGCGGTCTTATGATATGTGTACGATGTCAGTAAACTATTCTTAAAAGAACAACACTCTATACAACATATAGATTAGCAACATCAGCATGTAAATATAGAATAGATTTACCTGACACGATATCCGTTGAACTCAGGGTTAATCTTGAGGACTTGATACACTGTCACAGGAAAGAGGAGGACCGGGGGTCTAACCTGACCCTAAACTGGGTCCTAACTAATCCCTCACCTTGGAGGTACTGATAAAGGTTCAGAGGTCCAAGTCTCCAGCCTAACCCTGTCTCCTATCAGTCCCTGAACCCTGTAATCAGTCCTAAGAAGGATACTGATTACCACCAAAGGAATATGGGCTGATCTCTGCTAAATACACAGATTAGACATATTAGACAGACTGGAGAAAACACAGACTTGCATACACACTCAAACACAGAAGGAACATAAATGATCTGGGATATTAAACTCTAAGCAAGGTGAGCTTAAAACAACTAAGGAGCTCTTTAACTTAAGTCTATACAGATACAATCCTATCTGTGGTCTGCATGAAGAATTTCACTGGCAACTCCCAACACAGACAACCAGAGATTTAAAGGAAACCAATCAACAAATAATTAATTGCAGCCGGGAGAAAACTGCACCCAGTCCCAGAACTGAGCACAGACAGAATTAACTCCCTAACTGCCAAACACAAAGAAACAGCAACTCAGCTGTGAGAAGTCAGACTGTGCAACCGCGACGATCTTCGTGGCGATGCACACATGACAGTACCCCCCCTTCTACGAGGGGCCTCCGGACCCTCAGGGCCAGGTTTGCCCGGGTGAGTTCTGTGGAAGGTCCGCACCAAACGATCTGCGTTAATGTCAGACGCAGGAACCCACGTCCTCTCCTCTGGACCATACCCCTTCCAATGCACCAAGTACTGAAGGGACCGGCGATTCAGACGTGAGTCAATGATCTTTGACACTTGAAACTCCAAGTTACCATTGACCACCACTGGAGGAGGAGGTAGAGGTGATGGTATGACTGGTGCCACGTACCTCTTAAGTAATGACTTGTGGAACACATTATGAATTTTAAACGTAGGAGGGAGGTCCAGACGAAATGCCACAGGATTAATTATGGAACTGATCCTGTACGGCCCGATGAATCTGGGACCCAGTTTCCAGGAGGGCACTTTAAGTTTTATATTCCTGGTAGACAACCATACCAGATCGTTCACATTAAGATCTGGACCAGAAACTCTCCTCCTATCAGCCATACGTTTATAACGGTTCCCCATAGCACTCAGATTATTCAATACACCTCTCCACACTGAAGCAAGTGACGACGAGAAACGCTCCTCCTCAGGAACCCCAGAAGGGCCCCCCCCATTGAAAGTACAAAACTGGGGATGAAAACCATATGCCCCAAAAAACGGGGACTTACCAGTGGACTCGCTCCGCCTGTTGTTAAGAGCGAACTCTGCCAGAGGCAAGAAAGAAGACCAGTCCTCCTGGTTCTCTGAGACAAAACAACCGAAGATAAGTCTCTAGGCTTTGATTCAGACGCTCTGTCTGACCATTGGTCTGCGGATGAAAAGCCGAGGAAAATGACAATTGCATCCCCCGACGTAAACAAAATGCCCTCCAAAACTTGGACACAAACTGAGACCCCCTATCTGACACCACATCAGAAGGCAACCCATGAAGTCTCACAATCTCCCCAATGAACACCTGCGCCAGAGTTTTAGCATTAGGGAGGGCAGGAAGAGCAATGAAATGTGCCATCTTACTGAACCTGTCAACAACCACCAGTATGACAGTCTTCCCTGACGACTGAGGAAGGTCCGTGATGAAGTCCATAGACAAATGAGTCCATGGACGCTCCGGAAGTTTCAAGGGTAAGAGGGTCCCAGACGGACGGGTATGAGGGGTCTTAGAGCGAGCACAAACCCCACAGGACGCGACAAAAGTTAAAACATCTTTATTAACGTTAGGCCACCAAAACCGGCGAGAAAGGAGATCTAAAGTAGCCTTACTCCCTGGATGTCCTGCTAAAGCAGAATTATGATGTGCCTCAATAACCTTTTGTCTCAACTGATTTGGGACAAACAGTCTCCCTGGAGGTCCTGCAGGGGCGTCCCCTGAGCCTCTAACACCTCCTCCTCAAGCTCAGAACATACAGCCGACACTACCACCCCCTCCTGAAGGATAGGAATCGGGTCATCCATTTTCCCGGCCCCTGGGAAACTGCGAGACAAGGCATCCGCCTTAACATTCTTAGATCCAGGGCGATAAGTGACAACAAAATTAAACCTGGTAAAAAACAACGACCATCGAGCTTGTCTGGAATTCAGACGCTTAGCAGATTCCAAATACAGCAGGTTCTTGTGATCAGTAATGACGGTGACCGGGTGGACTGCCCCCTCCAAAAAGTGACGCCATTCTTCAAAAGCCAACTTAATGGCCAAAAGTTCCCTATTGCCGATATCATAATTCCTTTCGGCGGACGACAATTTTTTAGAAAAGAAAGCGCACGGATGCCATTTACCAGGGGACGGACCCTGGGACAATATTGCACCCACCCCTACGTCAGACGCGTCCACCTCCACAACGAACGGCTGTGATGCATCTGGTTGGATGAGAACGGGTGCCGAAGCAAAACATTTTTTCAAAGAGGAAAAAGCTTGGCAAGCTTTGTCCGACCATTTAGAAAAATCCGTCCCTTTTCTTGTCATGTCAGTGAGAGGTTTGACAACAGATGAGAAATTACAAATAAATTTCCGGTAGTAGTTAGCAAACCCCAGAAAACGCTGCAGAGCCTTAAGATCCTCTGGCTGATCCCATTCAAGCACTGCTCTCACCTTTTCAGGGTCCATACGGAAACCGGAGGCTGACACCAAGAAACCCAAAAACTGAAGTTCCTGTACGGCGAATACACACTTTTCCAGTTTGGCGTATAGTTTATTGTCTCGCAAGATCTGCAACACCTGTCTCACATGCTCCTGGTGAGACACAAGATCTGGTGAATAAATTAAAATGTCATCCAAATATACGACCACAAACAGCCCCACCAGATGACGAAAAATGTCATTAACAAAATGTTGGAATACTGCTGGTGCAGTAGTCAGACCAAAAGGCATGACAAGGTTCTCATAATGTCCCTCCGGCGTGTTAAACGCCGTTTTCCACTCATCCCCCTCTTTTATCCTAATCAGATTATACGCCCCCCTGAGATCCAATTTAGAGAACCATTTGGCGCCAACAATTTGATTGAAGAGATCAGGAATCAGAGGGAGTGGATACGGATCTCGAACAGTAATCCGATTAAGTTCGCGGAAATCCAAGCAAGGGCGTAGGCCTCCATCTTTTTTCTTCACAAAGAAGAACCCCGCGGCCACTGGGGAAGATGAAGGTCTAATATGCCCTTTGGCCAGACTTTCCGAAATATAATCTTTCATAGCCTGCCTCTCAGGACCAGAAAGGTTATATAACCTAGCTTTAGGTAACTTAGCATCAGGAAGTAAATTAATAGAGCAGTCATATACGCGATGAGGAGGCAACTCCTGACACCCCTCCTCAGAGAACACATCCCCAAAGTCCTCCAAAAAAGGAGGCAAAGTACTAGGCACGACCGCACTGATGACTGTGTTCATGCAGTTACTTTGCAAAAATCCCCCCATTGGCTTATATCTCTGGACTGCCAATTAATCACAGGGTTATGTTTAACCAACCAAGGAAGTCCCAACACAATAGGAGTAGGTAGACCCTCCAACACATAACAAGATAATAGTTCCCTATGAATTGTCCCTACCCGAAGGTCAATGTTATGAACCTCATGAACAAAGCTACCCTTGCCGAGAGGCCTGGCGTCAATGGAGAATATAGGGATCGGTTTGACCAATACACTCAGATGCATACCTTGAGCCTGAGCAAACTGAGCGTCAACCAGATTAGCCCCGGACCCACTATCCAGAAGAACAGAAAATCTCTCCACTCTCGTACCAACCACCACCTCCACTGGTACAAGGAACTGAGAAGAACTAGCGGACGAAATACATACTCCCAGGTTGTCGTCCACCACACAACCTGGGATTAACAGTTTTCCGGCGACTTTTTGCTCAACAAGGCACGGGATGGACATCCCCCAACAAAATGTCCCTCTTTCCCGCAGAAGAAACACCTTCTAGTCCTGCGGCGTACAGCCAATCCCCTCCTACGAAATGATGTCCCTCCCAACTGCATAGGCTCCTCCGAACAGACAAGGGGAACCTCAACATAAGGGACTTTAGTAGTAGGTGGAGTAACAACAGGGGGCGGAGTTACCTCGCACCTCTCCCGGAGCCGTCTATCAGTACGGATAGCTAGGGCCATAGCAGCCTCCAGTGATGGAGGAGAATCATACTGAGCCAAAACGTCCTTTAATTTGTCAGAAAGCCCATGACAAAACTGGCTCCTAAGAGCTGGGTCATTCCACTGAGTATCTGTGGCCCATCTACGGAACTCAGAAGCAAATTCCTCCGCCGGACGATCTCCCTGCTGTATCTTACGTAATTTTGTCTCAGCAAGAGAGACCCGATCTGGGTCATCATATACCAAACCCAGGGCAGTAAAAAATCGATCTACTGACTGTAGAGCCGGTGATCCCGGAGGAAGGGAGAAGGCCCAGGATTGAGGGTCCCCTTGTAGGAGCGAGATAACAATTCCCACTCTCTGCTCTTCACTCCCTGATGATCGAGGCCGAAGCCGAAAATACAATTTACATGCTTCCCTGAAGGTAAAAAATTTGTCTCGCCCACCAGTGAACCTGTCCGGGAGAGCTACTTTAGGTTCAAATCTGGTTTGCTCCGAGGGAGACAAAACTTTGGACTTAATGTCCGTCAGCTCCATGGATAATCCCTGCAACTGCAGAGCCAGCTGGGCTACTGGATCCATGGCAACTGGGAATAATTTTCGGGCCAGTGAAAATGTCACGCGGTCTTATGATATGTGTACGATGTCAGTAAACTATTCTTAAAAGAACAACACTCTATACAACATATAGATTAGCAACATCAGCATGTAAATATAGAATAGATTTACCTGACACGATATCCGTTGAACTCAGGGTTAATCTTGAGGACTTGATACACTGTCACAGGAAAGAGGAGGACCGGGGGTCTAACCTGACCCTAAAGTGGGGTCCTAACTAATCCCTCACCTTGGAGGTACTGATAAAGGTTCAGAGGTCCAAGTCTCCAGCCTAACCCTGTCTCCTATCAGTCCCTGAACCCTGTAATCAGTCCTAAGAAGGATACTGATTACCACCAAAGGAATATGGGCTGATCTCTGCTAAATACACAGATTAGACATATTAGACAGACTGGAGAAAACACAGACTTGCATACACACTCAAACACAGAAGGAACATAAATGATCTGGGATATTAAACTCTAAGCAAGGTGAGCTTAAAACAACTAAGGAGCTCTTTAACTTAAGTCTATACAGATACAATCCTATCTGTGGTCTGCATGAAGAATTTCACTGGCAACTCCCAACACAGACAACCAGAGATTTAAAGGAAACCAATCAACAAATAATTAATTGCAGCCGGGAGAAAACTGCACCCAGTCCCAGAACTGAGCACAGACAGAATTAACTCCCTAACTGCCAAACACAAAGAAACAGCAACTCAGCTGTGAGAAGTCAGACTGTGCAACCGCGACGATCTTCGTGGCGATGCACACATGACAGTATGGTCCTGAGGAGAGGACGTGGGTTCCTGCGTCAGATATTAACGCAGACCGATTAATTCAGGCCTTCCACACTACTCACCCAGATAAACCTGGCCCTGAGGGTCCGGAGGCCCCTCGTAGAAGGGGGGGTACTGTCACGGGTGTGTCGGTGTGAAGATCGTCGCGATTGCACACCCTGACTTCTCACAGCTGAGTTTCTGCTGCTGAGTGTTTTTCGGCAGTGAGAGAGTTAATTCTCCCTCTCTCTGTGCTGGACAAGACCAGCCTCGCTCAGCTGCAATTAATGTTGCGATAATTGGATTCCTTCAAATACCTGCCTGTCTGTTAGGAAAGTGTCGGTGAAAGCATTCATGCAGACCAGCAGAGCGGATCATATTGAGAAGTCTAAAGCTAAGATTACCTGTTGTGGTTTTCTCCTCTCCTCGCTTTATTATTTATCTCCTTACCCGTTGGTGTTCCCTCTGTAGTGGTAGTTTTGTATGCAAGGTGTCTTTTATTTTACCCCTTGTACTGTCTCGTTCGTCTTATACTGTGTGTAGGCAGTTACCTTCCCGTTCCCTGTGGTGGTAATCAGGGTCCTTCTCAGGACTAGATTACAGTGGTCAGGGATTCACAGGAGATAGGGTATGCTGTCTCAGCCAGTATTAATGTGACATTTCATAGTTACTGTGTACTTTGCTGCCACCTAGTGGTTATTGTTTAGTGCTGTCTAGGGTTCTATTTCCCATAATACTTTGCTCTCTCTCTCTCTCTCCTCACTCCTCTCAACTGTCTTCCCTTTCCGGCATCCATCTTGTGTGCTTCGTCATTCTGTGTTTCTCATTATTCATGCTAGGAGCCTCAACACAGCATTCCTTTTAGACCTCTATGTCCTTTCTTCTGAAGCCACCTTGATACCTCTTGCCTGAAGGAATTTGTATGTTTTTATCTGCACAAGGTATTGTAATGCCAATAAACCTTTCAGTTACATTCAAGTTCACCTTCTCAAGAAGATATCTGTGCACGATTAAGATTAATGAAGGAAGTTTTATAGTGAGTTCCTATCTATCATTGTTTATATCGGAGATTGTCACTCACAAGGATCAGAGCTGTCTCTTACATATATCGGTGACAGAATAGTCTAAAAGGAGCTTTTGTTGCGGCCTATTGCATGTTTACCTCACAGACTGTTAACCAGGAAAGACACCTCTTACTCCTGCTTGCATAGGAAGCCCAAGTCCTTTGTGCCTGTGTGTATATTATACAGTCTGCTAGCAAGTGTGCGCCATCCGCATCTCACAAATATAGAAACATGTCCATGAAAGATAGTATGGATCCCTGTGCTGTGGAATCAGAACAGACGCATCACGTCTCAGACAACACAGACGCACGAGAAGCAGACTCTATGCTAATCCCTGAACAAAGTGTTCGACCTAAGCGCACAAATAAACCCACGCAAAAGGTCAGAGAGAACTTTGAGGCAACTAGAGATGAGTTCCTCAATAACCTGAGTATCTTATGGGAAAGAACCGAGCGGTGTATTGCAGCTATTTCACGCCATAAGAATAACGCAGCAGACCTAACCACAGCCTTGCATCGGTTATCTGAAGCCTATGATTGCTATCAGCGGCTATCCACAAAGTATGCCACATTTCTGGGTAATTCTGATATGGACGATGCCTTAGCAGAGTTAACTGAGCGAAAGACCTTACTCCAAAGAAACAATACTATCGTGCAAGATGCCAAAGACAAGGCAGAGTGTGAGGTCACAGCGATCGACTTCAACTAAAATCACATCTCGATCCTCCAGATCTTCTCGTTCCAAAAGATCGGCGTTATCTGAGAGGCTAATAGAAATCCGTGCTGATGCAGAAGAAGCCAGAGTAAGGAGTTCATTTGCTAGGAAGGAAGCAGAGATAGCAGCCCAGCTGAAAGTGAAGGAAGCAGAGGCAGAGGCCCAGATGAAAATTCTCCAAACAGAAAAGGAAGAAGCCGCTGCCATGGCTAAATTGAAGGTGTTTGAGCAAGCAGTAGCTGACGAGACCACCTTAGACTGTCCTTTCCTAGAAGAAATAGAAGATCCGGCTATACGTACCAAGGATTACGTGTTAAAACACCAAACATCCACACATCCTGCTAATTATGACCTAAATCACGAGTCAGAAGCCTTAAACCCTCACACACGGTACTTCTCCCAAGCTACCACATAGACGCTCCTGCCCAGCCACAGATTCTACTGCCCAATAGTGACAAGGTAACTTTCAGCACCAACCCACAGTTTCAGCTACGACAAGCAGACCCTCCAGAGACTAAACTACACCTAAACCCTCGTGCAACATCATTCTGGCCTCAAGTGTCTCATCCTTACACGCCAAGGGACTTACACACCTCAGAGGTACCACAAGTCAATCTTGCAACAAGGAACGAGAACACAGACATGTCAGAGTTTGCCAAATATATGATACGCAGGGAACTAGTAAACAGTAGTCTCTCAAAGTTTGATGACTCTGCTGAGAACTATAGATCCTGGAAGTCAACCTTTGAAGCTGTAATCACAGGTCTTAACCTTACCGCCAAGGAACAACTGGACTTGCTTGTCAATTGGCTAGGCCCAGAATCTTCAGAGCGCATCAGAACATTAAGAGCAATCCATGTTGGCCATTCAGATGCGGGTCTCACTGCAGCATGGGAGAGGCTGGAACAAACCTATGGCAGCGCGGAAGCTATAGAAAGCGCATTATTTAGGAAACTGCAAAACTTCCCAAAGATAACTAACAAAGACAATCGCAAACTGCAGGATCTAAGTGATCTGCTGAAGGAATTGGAGTTAGCCAAACTAGACCCTCGTCTTCCAGGACTGAGCTACCTAGACACCGCACATGGTGTGAACCCGGTGGTCATTAAGCTACCACACGGCATGCAAGACAAATGGGCAGACTTGGGATCAAGGTACAAGAGAGAGCATAAAGTGTCTTTTCCATCTTTCTCTTATTTTGCCAGGTTTATCAGCGACCAAGCTCAGAAGAAGAATGATCCCAGCTTTGACTTTGCCGAACCTGCTTTGACCTGTTCATCATCATTCTCAAAGCAAGGTAAAACAATGAGTGCATATAAAGACTTCAAAGGGACGGTATCTGTGAGAAAGACAGACATTCCACTTGCAACATCGTCATCTACTAAGCAAGGCTTCCCTCTAGGCAATGCAAAGAATCTCAGTCTTATGTGCCCTATCCATAGAAGTCCTCATTCCCTGAGAGAATGCCGTGGGCTCAGGGCAAAACCCGTGCAGGAGCGCAAAGACATCCTCAAGGAGCTTGGAATATGTTACAAGTGTTGTGCCTCCTCATTCCACATCGCTAAAGACTGCAAAACTATTGTTAAGTGTGCTGAATGCAGTAGCAATGAGCATGTGACAGCTATGCATCCAAATACATCTGATGACAATGCTCAACCTTCAGTATCTAAGCCCGAGTCAAGGTATGGCGGGGAGCCACAAGGCCATGAGCCAACTAAAACTGCTGTATCCTCTTCGTGCATGGAAGTATGTGGAGAAGAAAGCAGCCCCAAGTGTTGTGCCAAGGTATGTCTTGTCAAAGTGTATCCTGAGGGGCAACCTGAGAAAGCCACTAGGATGTACGCCATCATAGACGAGCAAAGCAACAGGTCTCTAGCAAAGCCCAAATTCTTTGACATCTTCGGCATACAAGGACCAGCAACACCATACACTCTCAATACCTGCTCCGGTCGGGTAGAGACATTTGGCAGAAGAGCCATTGGGTATGTTATCTCTCCAATCAAAGAGAACATGCCTATACCCTTGCCGACAATAATTGAGTGTGACCATATACCTGATGAAAGACAGGAGAATCCCACTCCAAAGGCTGCACTTCACCATTCCCATTTAAAGCACCTAGCTAAAGAAATTCCTCCTATAGACACGAATGCTGACATCCTGATCCTGCTCGGAAGGGATATCCTGAGGGTCCATAAGGTGCGTCAACAATGCAATGGTCCAGATGATGCCCCATATGCACAAAGACTCGACCTAGGCTGGGTGATTATGGGTGATGTATGCATGGAAAAATGCCACAAACCATCCAGGGTAAACTCCCTCAAAACCTATGTGCTAAGCAATAGTCCTTCACCAGCGGTTGCTTCATATGGCTTAAATAGGACAGCCTTCGATGGTGAATCAGAGTATGGGAAGGATGCATCGTAGAAAAGAGATTTCTATGTGGACGACAGCCTAAAGTCCTTGCCCACGGCTGAAGAGGCCATCGATCTGCTACAAAGGACACAAGGTATGCTTTCCAAGGCCAATCTGAGACTACACAAAATCGCATCCAACAGCACCGCCGTCATGGAAGCCTTCCACCCTAGCGACCATGCTGTGGAATTCAGAGACTTGAACCTGAGTCTCGACAACCCGCCTGTTCAAAGAAGCTTAGGATTGCGGTGGGACTTGCGGAAGGATTCATTCATCTTTCAGGTCAGTCATGCACACAAGCCATTCACCAAACGTGGAGTTCTTTCAGTAGTGAACAGGCTTTATGATCCTCTGGGGTTTGTAGCTCCTTTGACCATACAAGGCAAGGCACTGTTAAGACAGCTCTCAGAAACTGTTAAAGACTGCGATACCCCATTGCCCACTGACAAACAACAAAAATGGGAGTTTTGGAAGAAATCCCTGTGTGCCTTAGACAAGGTTTGCATACCACGAAGCTACGCTCCATCATCTCTTCATACAAGTCAAGATTATGCAACGCGACCAGTATCTTCTAGTGTCTTCGCAAATTCTTCTTGGTTAACAGGTCCAGAGTTTTTGCAAAACCAAGTTGAAGAGACCTCCAGCGATAACATCTTCAGTCTCCAGGATCCTGACAACGATCCCGAAATCCGTCCAGAAGTAAGTTCCCTTTCTACCAGATTAGGAGAAAGGTGTAGCTTGGGCTGTCAGCGTTTTGAACGCTTTTCCAGATGGATGAAACTTGTACGCACCATTGCCAGATTAGTGCACATTGTACAATGTTATCGCAACAAAGCAACCAAATCTGACTGCCGTGGCTGGCATGTGTGTCACAATTCTCTCTCTGCAGAGGAAATCTTGACCAGTGGATTACAAATGGGTTGGAGACAGTTTGGCATAATGCGGCTTCTCCAATCCAAAGATGGGTGATCGATTGGATTACTTCAGTAGACAGTTCACATTTACTAGACTACACCTGTTTTTATTGTTGCATTGCCAGTTTCTGCTGTTATTTTTCAGGTTACGATATTCTTCTTCAAGGACATCGCACAGGTTGTTTATATTGTGAAATCCTAAGATTTCAGAAGGGGAGTATGCTGTCTCAGCCAGTATTAATGTGACATTTCATAGTTACTGTGTACTTTGCTGCCACCTAGTGGTTATTGTTTAGTGCTGTCTAGGGTTCTATTTCCCATAATACTTTGCTCTCTCACTCCTCTCAACTGTCTTCCCTTTCCGGCATCCATTGTGTGTGCTTCGTCATTCTGTGTTTCTCATTATTCATGCTAGGAGCCTCAACACAGCATTCCTTTTAGACCTCTATGTCTTTTCTTCTGAAGCCACCTTGATACCTCTTGCCTGAAGGAATTTGTATGTTTTTATCTGCACAAGGTATTGTAATGCCAATAAACCTTTCAGTTACATTCAAGTTCACCTTCTCAAGAAGATATCTGTGCACGATTAAGATTAATGAAGGAAGTTTTATAGTGAGTTCCTATCTATCATTGTTTATATCGGAGATTGTCACTCACAAGGATCAGCTGTCTCTTACATATATCGGTGACAGAATATAGGGTTACGCTGGCGGTCTGGACCTCTGTACTATCAACAGTACCTCCAGGTAGAGGGATTAGTCAGGATCCCAGCTTAGGGTCAGCATAGACCCCGGTCCTCCTGTATGCAGAGACAGCGTGACAGGCAGCTGACGTCAGCGCACACAGCGCCAGCGTCTGACGTTATTGTCAGTCACTGGCGAGTGCGCACTTTCTAGGGGTAAACATCGCTCACCGCTGGAGTGCGGCAAGGTAAGGAGAAAGTTTTTTTTTAAATTAATATTGAAAGCGGCAGGGTGGAGACGGGGCATGATTGGAGGCACTGGGGGCAGGATGGAGACGGGGCAAGATTGGAGGCACTGGGGCAGGATGGAGACGGGGCAGGATTGGAAGCACTGGGGGCAGGATGGAGACGGGGCAAGATTGGAGGCACTGGAGGCAGGATGGAGACGGGGCAGGATGGAGACGGGGCAGGATTGGAGGCACTGGGGGCAGGAGGGAGACGGGGCAGGATTGGAGGCACTGGGGCAGGATGGAGACGGGGCAGGATTGGAGACACTGGGGGCATGATTGGAGACACTGGGGGCATGATTGGAGACACTAGGGGACAGATTGGAGACACTGGGGGCATATTGGAGACACGGGGGTATGACTGGAGACACAGGGGCATGATTGGAGACGTGGGGGCAGGATTGGAGCCACTGGGGGCATGATTGGAGACACTGGGCTTGATTGGAGACACAGGGCAGAATGGAGACACGAGGCCTGATTGGAGACAGATCATGCAGGATCATGGGGCAAGATGGATACAATGGAGACAGATGGGGCAGGATGGGGAGATCATATGGGGCAGAATGGATATTCATGAAGGCAGGATGGGAGAACATATGGCTGAAGCCAGGAATGAGACACACGGGGGCCAGGATGGGGGAGATTGTTACCATATGGGTTAATTAAGGGATATTATTACTGCAGTGATGTATTTATTTTATTTTTTTGAGGATACTGTTTAAAATGAGGGGGCGGTCCTCGTACTGTGCAGTGTGACACTGTCGCCTTTTTTTCTTCATGTGGTGTAATGTACAAGTTGGGAAAAAAATAAGTAATGTGTTCTGCAATCGGAGCTCGAGATAACTGTGTTATTTCCTGCAGAGACGAGGCCTGGCTGGAAGAAGTGATGGCGGTCTGTGCTGGATGAGAGATGAAAAGCAAAGATGAAGGACTTCACCTAGAGACGTTACTGGTGAGTCAAAACCCAGCGTACCCGGGCAAGTGCTGGGGCCCTGAGCAGGCGGGTGGGTCCACTCGCCGTCGGGCACCGCGGCGCCCGTCAGCAGAGGAGAGTGGTGCCAGCACCGCCACTGGGCCCCCCCGCTTGCTCAGGGCCCCGGCAGCTGGCCCGGCACAATACTTACCTCTCCCGTGCCTCCGTAGCTCCAGGCTCCCTCTGCAGGGCGCCCGCGCTTCATCTCACAGCAGTGCCACTGGATGATGTCATCATTCAGCGGCCAGCTGTGGCAGAGAGAGTGCGGACGCCGGACATTTGAGGTGTGTGAATGTGCAGACAGGTGAATGTTGCTGTGTGTGGGTGAATGCTGCTGTGTGTGTTTAGGTGGAGGAGAGGGCAATGATGGGGAGAAGGCATTAATGGAGGTGATGGGGAGAAGGCATTGATGGATATGATGGGGAGAACTTGAAGGCAATGATGGCGGTGATGGGGAGAAGGCATTGATGGAGGTGATGGGAGAAGGCCATGATGGGGTGATGGGGAGAAGGCCATGATGGAGGTGTGGGGAGGAGGCAATGATGGGGGTCATGGGGAGAAGGCAGTGATGGAGGTGATGGGGAGAAGGCATTAATGGAGGTGATGGGGAGAAGGCAATGATGGAGGTGATGGGGAGATGGCCATGATGGGTGATGGGGAGAAGGCCATGATGGAGGTGATGGGGAGAAGGCAATGATGGGGGTGATGAGGAAAAGGCAGTGATGGAGGTGATGGGAGAAGGCATTGATGGAGGTGATGGGGAGAAGGCCATGATGGGGTGAAGGCCATGATGGAGGTGATGGGGAGAAGGCAATGATGGGGGTGATGGGGAGAAGGCAGTGATGGAGGTGATGGGGAGAAGGCATTGATGGAGGTGATGGGGAGAAGGCCATGATGGAGGTGATGGAGAGAAGGCCATGATGGAGGTGATACGGCCTCTCCTGAGCCGTAACAGTGCAGAGCGCAGCGCAGTGCAGAGGAGAGCTCCATATTTTGTATGGAGCATTATATGGGGACCAGTATTCTGTATGGAGCATTATATGGGGGATGGGGGGGTGTCATCCTGCATGGGGTATTATATGGATGATGTCATCATTCAGCGGCCGGCTGTGGCAGAGAGAGTGCGGACGCCAGACAGGTGAGGTGTGTGTGTGTGAATGTGCAGACAGGTGAATGTTGCTGTGTGTGGGTGAATGTTGCTGTGTGTTTAGGTGGAGGAGAGGGCAATGATAGGGAGAAGGCATTGATGGAGGTGATGGGAGAAGGCATTGATGGAGGTGATCGGGAGAACTTGAAGGCAATGATGGGGGTGATGGGGAGAAGGCATTGATGGAGGTGATGGGGAGAAGGCCATGATGGGCTGATGGGGAGGCCATGATGGAGGTGATGGCGAGGAGGTAATGATGGGGGTGATGGGGAGAAGGCAGTGATGGGGAGAAGGCATTGATGGAGGTAATGGGAGAAGGCAATGATGGAGGTGATGGGGAGAAGGCCATGATGGGGTGATGGGGAGAAGGCCATGATGGAGGTGATTGGGAGAAGGCAATGATGGGGGTGATGGGGAGAAGGCGGTGATGGAGGTGATGGGGAGAAGGCATTAATGGAGATGATGGGGAGAAGGCAATGATGGAGGTGATGGGGAGAAGGCCATGATGGGGTGAAGGCCATGATGGAGGTGATGGGGGGAAGGCAATGATGAGGGTGATGGGGAGAAGGCAGTGATGGAGGTGATGGGGAGAAGGCATTGATGGAGGTGATGGGAGAAGGCCATGATGGAGGTGATGGGTAGAAGGCCATGATGGAGGTGATACGGCCTCTCCTGAGCCGTAACAGTGCAGAGTGCAGAGGAGAGCTCCATATTTTGTATGGAGCATTATATGGGGACCAGTATCCTGTATGGAGCAATTTATATGGTCCAGTATTCTGTATGGAGCATTATATTGGGTCCAGTATTCTGTATGGAGAATTATATGGGGGATGGGGGGGTGAAATCCTGCATGGGGTATTATATGGGTATTATATGGATAATGTCATCATTCAGCGGCCTGCTGTGGCAGAGAGTGCGGACGCCTGACAGGTGAGGTGTGTGTGTGAATGTGCAGACAGGTGAATGTTGCTGTGTGTGTTTAGGTGGAGGAGAGGGCAATGATGGGGAGAAGGCATTGATGGAGGTGATGGGGAGAAGGCATTGATGGAGGTGATGGGGAGAACTTGAAGGCAATGATGGGGGGTGATGGGGAAAAGGCATTAATGGAGGTGATGGGGAGAAGGCCATGATGGGGTGATGGTGAGAAGGCCATGATGGAGGTGATGTGGAGGAGGCAATGATGGGGGTGATGGGGAGAAGGCAGTGATGGAGGTGATGGGGAGAAGGCATTGATGGAGGTGATGGGGAGGCCATGATGGGGTGATGGGGAGAAGGCCATGATGGAGGTGATTGGGAGAAGGCAATGATGGGGGTGATAGGGAGAAGGCAGTGATGGAGGTGATGGGAGAAGGCACTGATGGAGGCGATGGGAAGAAGGCAATGATGGAGGTGATGGGGAGAAGGCTATGATGGGGAGAAGTGTTGTGAATGGGTTTGAGATGAGTTCTGAGCAGAGGCTCCCTCTGGTGGTTACAAGCGGTACTAGTGAGGATTGTGAGGACTGGGAATCAGGTGTTACTGATTGGTCTTATGTAAGGGAGTCATTTTCCCATCAGGGTTGCCGGTGATCAATTGTTCTGGTCTGAATCCTTCTTTCCAGTTTCCCTTGTAGCCTGCTGTGTCGTGTCTGCATCTCCTGCTATCAGATAAGACAATTTCTTATTTTGTGTTTTTGCTATATTTTTGCATTTTGTCCTGCACTTCTGTGGGGGCCTTCAGGGTCCCCTCCGGGGGCTTTTCCCTCTCAGTTTAGTCCAGCCACTGTGTTTTGTACTTTTGCTTTTTCCAGTTTTTTTTTCAGTGGCTGCTGTTTTGTTTTTGTTACACCAGAGAACTAATTTAGGTGGTAGAGGTCGTGTGATCTCAGGTTATTTTGAAATTAGTAGTGTTGGTGTTTTTTCAGGGTTTTCTGAGATTGCAGTAAGTACCCTTCCTATCCTTTTCTATTTAGATAGTTTGGGCCCCAGCGTTTGCTCATACTATTTTCTTTCTGTGTCAGTATTTCCTCTTGTCTAACCGCCATTACATGTTTGGGGGCTTTCTATTATCTTTGGGGTTCTGCTCCGGGGCAGATAGCTTTCCTATTTCTATTTTTAGGTGTAGTTAGTTTCTCAGGCTGTGACGAGGCGTCTAGGACCAACGTAGGAACGCTCCACGGCTGCCTCTAGTTGCGGTGGTTAGTCAGGGTACTGCAATCTCATAGATTCCAACTGCTCTGGTGTATTTCCTTTTTTACCTGCACTCCTCAGCTTCCGTAACATAACAGTATCACCGGCCTTAAAAATTGTATGGTACTCACAGAAGGGAAAAAATATTTTGAAGGAAGAAAAGTTGTCAGAGATATTTTTCTGTTTGTTGCATTTTTTTTTTTTTTTTCCCTCTGTATCTCTGGGTGCTGGGGAGGATCTTTCTCCCAATGGAGTTTGCACAGTTGTCTGGCCGTGTGGATCAGCTTGCCACTGAGGTTCAGAGTATTGCTGCATATCTTGCTAGGTTGCCTGTTGTGGAACCTAGGATCCCCATGCCAGATTGTTTTTAGGGGATCGAGCTAAGTTTCAGAATTTCAAAAATAATTGTAAATTGTTTCTTGCCTTAAAATCTAAGTCCTCAGGAAACGCAGCGCAGCAGGTTCAAATTATCATCTCTCTCCTGCGCGGCGATCCTCAGGATTGGGCTTTTTCCCTGATACCTGGGGATCCTGTTTTGAGTGATGTTGATGCATTTTTTCAGGCTTTGGGGTTATTGTACGATGAGCCTAATGTCACTGATCAAGCTGAAAAAGCCTTGTTGGCATTAAATCAGGGGCTTGATGACGCTGAGTTATACTGTCAGAGATTCCGTAGGTGGGCAGTCCTGACCAAGTGGAATGACGACGCTTTGGCGGCCCTTTTCCGGAAGGGTCTGTCAGATAATGTAAAGGATGTTATGGTGGGATTCCCTGTCCCCTCTGGTCTCAATGATTCTATGTCATTAGCGATTCAAATTGACAGACGTTTGCGTGAGCGGAGAAGTATGCGT
The DNA here is from genome assembly GCA_033576555.1 of Oophaga sylvatica. Classification (NCBI taxonomy): domain Eukaryota; kingdom Metazoa; phylum Chordata; class Amphibia; order Anura; family Dendrobatidae; genus Oophaga; species Oophaga sylvatica. The sequence continues at coordinate 57,245 of JARQOD010001023.1, read as the reverse complement.
GGAGTGGTGTTGCCTTGTGAGCCAGCTGCTGAGCCCATGCAGTGTGATGGAGTGGTGTCTGGGGCACAGCGTCATGAGTTTCGAAAGCGCAATGGGTTATGTTTCTACTGTGGTGATGCCTCTCATGCTATTTCAGTCTGCCCTAAGCGGGGAAGACGTTTTGCATGCTCGGTTGTCTTGGGTAGTGTTCAGACTAAGTTTTTGTTAACTGTCACTCTGATATGCTCTCTGTCCTCATTTTCTGCTCAGGCTTTCGTTGATTCTGGAGCAGCTATTAACCTGATGGATTATGATTTTGCTAAACGTTGTGGGTTTCCCTTGATACCCCTACAGAAGTCTATTCCTTTACTGGGGATCGATTCTACCCCTTTGGCTGAGAATAAACCCCAGTTTTCTACTCAGGTGATAATGAGGGTTGAACCTGATCACCAGGAGTGCTGCAAATTTTTGGTTCTATATAATCTGCATGACATTATAGTGCTGGGTTTCCCTTGGTTACAGTCTCATAATCCTGTTTTGGATTGGAAATCTGTGTCTGTAACCAGTTGGGGCTGCCAATGTGTTAATACCAACACTCCTGTTTTTTCTGCCTCCCCCCAGGCTGAGGATGTTCCTGACTTTTTGTTTGATTTTTCTGATGTGTTTAGCGAAAGTAAATCTGCATCCTTACCTCCCCATAGGAGCTATGACTGCGCTATTGAATTAGTGCCAGGTAGTAAATTCCCTAAAGGTCGCCTTTTTAACTTGTCTGTACCTGAACATGACGCTATGCGGTCTTATATCAAGGAATCATTGGAGAAGGGTCATATCAGACCATCCTCTTCACCCTTAGGTGCCGGTTTTTTCTTTGTGGCCAAAAAAGATGGTTCATTAAGGCCGTGTATTGATTATCGTCTCTTGAACAATATTACTGTGAAATATCAATACCCGTTACCCTTGATTTCTGACCTGTTTTCCAGGGTGAAAAACGCTACTTGGTTTACCAAGCTTGACCTCAGGGGGGCGTATAACCTTATTCGCATTAAGCACGGGGATGAATGGAAGACGGCATTTAACACCCCTGAAGGGCATTTTGAGTACCTTGTGATGCCCTTTGGGCTCACTAATGCTCCTTCCGTCTTCCAGTCCTTCATGAATGACATTTTCAGGGATTTTGTGGACAAGTTTCTGATTGTTTATTTGGATGATATCTTGATTTTTTCTAATGACTGGGACTCTCATGTGAAACATGTTCGAACTGTATTCCAGATTTTGAGAGAGAATGCTCTGTATGTGAAGGGATCAAAGTGTCTTTTTGGCGTACAGAAGATCTCATTTCTGGGATTCATTTTGTCCCCATCTGTTATTGAAATGGACCCGGTCAAGGTTCAGGCCATCTGTGATTGGGTCCAACCTACTTCATTAAAGGCTCTTCAGAGATTTTTGGGTTTTGCCAATTTTTATCGTAAATTTATTGGTAATTTCTCGGTTATTGTTAAACCATTAACTGATTTGACCAGAAAGGGTTCTGATGTGGTGAATTGGCCTCCTGAGGCAGTCTCTGCATTTCAGGAACTTAAGCAGAGATTCACTTCTGCTCCTGTTCTACGGCAGCCTGATGTTTCTCTGCCATTTCAGGTGGAGGTTGATGCCTCTGAAATTGGGGCAGGTGCCGTTTTGTCCCAAAAAGATCCAGAGACCTCTAAAAGTAACCCTTGTGCCTTTTTCTCTCGAAAATTTTCTCCTACTGAACGTAATTATGACGTGGGTAATCGGGAGTTATTGGCCATGAAGTGGGCTTTTAAAGAGTGGAGACATTGGCTGGAGGGAGCCAAACATCAGGAGGTGGTCCTTACGGACCATAAGAATCTGGTCTATCTGGAATCTGCCAAGCGACTCAATCCTAGACAGGCCAGGTGGGCCTTGTTTTTCACACGTTTTAATTTTGTGGTTTCCTTTCTTCCTGGCACTAAGAATGTTAAGGCGGATGCCCTCTCGAGGAGTTTCCTTGCGGACTCTCCTGAGCTATCTGATCCCTCTGTTATTTTGAAGGAGGGTGTAGTTCTTTCCGCCATCTCGCCCAATTTGAGACTTGCTCTGGAGGGGTGTCAGGAGGATAGGCCCGAGCGCTGCCCTGTTGGAAAATTGTTTGTCCCGGACCAATGGAAAAAGAGTGTGATGTCTGAGATTCATTGTTCCGCATTGGCTGGGCATCCCGGAAATTTTGGTACCAGAGACTTGGTTAGTCGGTCCTTTTGGTGGCCTACCTTGTCTCGCGATGTCAGGGAATTTGTGCAGTCCTGGGGGACTTGCTCTCGCTCCAAGCCTTGCTCTCGCTCTAGTGGTTTGTTGATGCCATTGCCTGTGCCCAAGAGACCATGGACCCATATCTCTATGGATTTCATTTCCGATCTTCCTGTTTCTCAGAGAATGACCACCATCTGGGTAATTTGTGATAGGTTTTCCAAGATGATACATCTTGTGCCATTACCTAAGTTGCCTTCCTCCTCTGAATTGGTGCCGTTGTTCCTTCAGCACGTGGTTCGTTTACACGGCATTCCTGAGAACATTGTGTCTGACAGAGGAGTCCAGTTTGTTTCCAGATTTTGGAGGACTTTTTGTTCTAAACTGGGTGTTCAATTGTCTTTCTCCTCGGCATTTCATCCTCAGACCAATGGTCAAACTGAGAGAACAAACCAGACATTGGAGACTTATCTAAGATGCTTTGTGTCTGCTGATCAGGATGACTGGGTCTCTTTTTTGCCTTTGGCTGAGTTTGCTCTTAATAATAGGGCTAGCTCTGCCACTTTGATGTCTCCGTTTTTCTGTAATTCTGGGTTTCACCCTCGATTTTCTTCAGGACAGACGGAGGCTTCTGTCTGTCCAGGTGTTGACTCTGTTGTTGAGCGTATGCAGCAGATTTGGGACCAGGTAGTGGAGAGGTTGTCCCTCTCTCAGGAGAAGGCCCAGCGGTTTGCTAACCGGCATAGGACTGATGGTCCTCGGTTTAAAGTGGGGGACTTGGTCTGGTTGTCCTCAAAGAATATTCCTATGAGAGTAGCATCTCCTAAATTTAAGCCTAGGTTCATTGGACCTTATAAGATCATGGAGATTATTAATCCTGTTTCTTTTCGTTTGCTTCTTCCAGGGACATTTAAGATCCATAACGTGTTCCACAAGTCCTTGTTGAAGAGGTTTGTTGAGCCAGTGGTTCCTGCTGCTGTGCCTCCTGACCCTGTTTTGGTTGAGGGCAATCTGGAGTATGTGGTTGAGAAAATATTGGATTCTCGTTTTTCTAGACGAAGACTCCAGTATTTGGTTAAATGGAGAGGTTATGGTCAGGAAGACAATTCTTGGGTGTTTGCTTCGGACATCCATGCTAGGAGACTTATCCGTGCGTATCATAGAACTCATCCTGACCGACCTGGTTGCTCAAATGAGGGTTCGGTGACCCCTCCTCAAGGGGGGGGTACTGTTGTGAATGGGTTTGAGATGAGTTCTGAGCAGAGGCTCCCTCTGGTGGTTACAAGCGGTACTAGTGAGGATTGTGAGGACTGGGAATCAGGTGTTACTGATTGGTCTTATGTAAGGGAGTCATTTTCCCATCAGGGTTGCCGGTGATCAATTGTTCTGGTCTGAATCCTTCTTTCCAGTTTCCCTTGTAGCCTGCTGTGTCGTGTCTGCATCTCCTGCTATCAGATAAGACAATTTCTTATTTTGTGTTTTTGCTATATTTTTGCATTTTGTCCTGCACTTCTGTGGGGGCCTTCAGGGTCCCCTCCGGGGGCTTTTCCCTCTCAGTTTAGTCCAGCCACTGTGTTTTGTACTTTTGCTTTTTCCAGTTTTTTTTCAGTGGCTGCTGTTTTGTTTTTGTTACACCAGAGAACTAATTTAGGTGGTAGAGGTCGTGTGATCTCAGGTTATTTTGAAATTAGTAGTGTTGGTGTTTTTTCAGGGTTTTCTGAGATTGCAGTAAGTACCCTTCCTATCCTTTTCTATTTAGATAGTTTGGGCCCCAGCGTTTGCTCATACTATTTTCTTTCTGTGTCAGTATTTCCTCTTGTCTAACCGCCATTACATGTTTGGGGGCTTTCTATTATCTTTGGGGTTCTGCTCCGGGGCAGATAGCTTTCCTATTTCTATCTTTAGGTGTAGTTAGTTTCTCAGGCTGTGACGAGGCGTCTAGGACCAACGTAGGAACGCTCCACGGCTGCCTCTAGTTGCGGTGGTTAGTCAGGGTACTGCAATCTCATAGATTCCAACTGCTCTGGTGTATTTCCTTTTTTACCTGCACTCCTCAGCTTCCGTAACATAACAGAGAAGGCCATGATGGAGGTGATGGGGAGAAGGCAATGATGGGGGTGATGAGGAGAAGGCAGTGATGGAGGTGATGGTGTCATGGGTGTATCGCCACGAGGATCGTCGCGATTACACACGCTGACTTCTCACAGCTGAGTTGCTGTTTCTTTGTGTTTGGTAATGAGGGAGTTAATTTTACCTAGCTCTTTGCTAAGACTAGGTCCAGCCTCGCCCGGCTGCTTTTGATTATGTTCTAATTAGATTCCTTCATATACCTGCCAGTCTGCTTGTTAGATGCCGGTGAAAGCATTCATGTAGTCTAGCAGACTGGATCGGTTCTGAGAATACTTAAGCTAAGAGCTCCTTAGTTGTTTTTACTCTTACAGCTTATAGTTTATCTCTGAGACCTTAGGTGTTCCTACTGTGTGTGAGTGTTGTATGTAAGACTTTATTTACTTTATTTCTTGTCTTTCTTGTATGTCTTTCTGTTCATTAACCGTTACCTGTTCATTCCCTTTGGTGGTAATCAGGGTCCTTCTTAGGACTAGATTACAGTTGGCAGGGATTGATAGGAGACAGGGTTTACGCTGGTGGCCTGGACCTCTGTACCTTTAACAGTACCTCCAGGTAGAGGGATTAGTTAGGACCCCAGTTTAGGGTCAGCATAGACCCCGGTCACCCTCTAGCCGGAGACAGTGTATAACGGATTCCGTATTGACCCACTGGACATTGTCAGGTAATTCTATGTTATCATATATCTATGCGCATGTTATATAGGATGATGCCCTTTTGATATAGATTACTGACATCACATATATATATATATCTGCTATACAGCGTGACATTTTCACCGGCCCATACTAAAGATTCTCCCCAGCTGTCATCGATCCAGTAGCCCAGCTGGCCCGGCAGTTGCAGGGGTTGTCCATGGAGTTTGCAGACATTAAGTCCAAGGTTTTGTCCCCCCCGGAGCAAACCAGATCTGAACCTAAGGTTGCTCTCCCGGACAGGTTCACTGGTGGGCGGGACAAATTTTTTACTTTCCGGGAGGCATGTAAATTGTACTTTCGGCTGCGGCCTCGGTCATCTGGGAGTGAAGAGCAGAGGGTGGGAATTGTTATCTCGCTCTTACAAGGGGACCCTCAATCTTGGGCGTTCTCTATTCCTCCAGGCTCCCCAGATCTCCAGTCAGTGGATCGATTTTTTACTGCCTGGGTCTGGTATATGATGATCCGGATCGAGTTTCCCTTGCTGAAACAAAGTTACGTAAAATACGGCAAGGAAATCGTCCAGCGGAGGAATATTCTTCTGAGTTCCGTAGATGGGCAACAGATACTCAGTGGAATGACCCCGCTCTTAGGAGCCAGTTTTGTCAAGGGTTGTCTGACAAATTAAAAGATGTGTTGGCTCAGTATGATTCTCCCCCGTCACTGGAGGCTGCTATGGCCCTCGCTATTCGCATTGATAGACGAATTCGGGGAAGACGCGAGGTAACTCCGCCTCCCGTAATGACTCCACCTACTACTAAAGTCCCTTATACTGAGGTTCCCTGGTCTGTTCTGAGGAACCCATGCAGTTGGGAGGGACATCTTTTTGTAGGAGGGAATCGGCGGTGCGCCGCAAGACTAGAAGGTGTTTCTTTTGCGGGAGAGAGGGACATTTTGTTGGGGGGTGTCCATCCCGGGCCTCTTTGAGCAAAGGAGTTAACCTGGGAGTGTGTATTTCGTCCCCAAATCCCTCTCAGTTTCTCGTGCCTGCGGAGGTGGTGATTGGTACTAGAACTGAGAGGATTTCTGTTTTTCTTGATAGTGGGTCCGGGGCTAATCTGGTGGACGCTCGGTTTGCCCAGGTGCATGGTATGCAACTGAGTGTATTGGCCAAACCGGTCCCTATAGTCTCTATTGATTCTAGACCTCTCGGTCAAGGTAGCTTGGTACAAGCTGTTCATAACATAGATCTTCGAGTAGGGGCAATACATAAAGAGCAATTGTCTTGTTATGTGTTGGAGGGTCTACCTACTCCTATTGTGTTGGGACTTCCTTGGTTGGCTAAACATAACCCAGTGATTGATTGGCAATCCAGAAAGATAAGCCAGTGGGGTGAATTTTGCAGGAATAACTGCATGAGCACGGTCATCGGTGCGGTTGTGCCTAGGACTTTGTCTCCTTTTCTGGAGGACTTTGAGGAGATGTTCTCAGAGGAGGGGTGTAAAGAGTTACCTCCTCATCGCGCATATGACGGCTCAATAAAGTTGCTTCCTGATGCCTTATCTCGTACTTTCCCAGGGGCCGGGAAGACGGATGATCCGGTTCCTATTCCTCAGGAGGGAGTTGTAGTGTCAGCTGTATGCTCTGAGCTTGAGGGGGAGGTATTGGGGGCTCAGGGGGAGCCCCTGTGGGACTTCCAGGGAGACTGATAGTTCCAGATCGGTTAAGACTGAGGGTTACTGGGAACCGTTACAAACGGATGGCTGATAGGGGGAGAGTTTTTGGTCTAGATCTGAAGGTGAACGATCTGGTTTGGTTGTCTACCAGGAATATAAAACTTAAAGTTTCCTCCTGGAGGTTGGGTCCCAGATTCATCGGGCCGTACAGGATCAGTTCCATAATTAATCCGGTGGCATTTCGTCTGGACCTCCCTCCTACGTTTAAAATTCATAATGTGTTTCACAAGTCATTACTTAAAAAATATATGGCACCAGTCATACCGTCACCTCTACCTCCTCCTTCAGTGGTGGTCAATGATAACGTGGAATTTCATGGGTCGAAAATCATTGACTCACGTCTCAGTCGCCGATCCCTTCAGTACTTGGTTCATTGGAGGGGGTATGGTCCTGAGGAGAGGACGTGGGTCCCTGCGTCTGATGTTAACGCAGATCGATTGGTTCGGACCTTTCACACAACTCACCCAGGCAGACCTGGCCCTGAGGGTCCGGAGTCCCCTCGTAGAGGGGGGGGTACTGTCATGGGTGTATCGCCACGAGGATCGTCGCGATTACACACTCTGACTTCTCACAGCTGAGTTGCTGTTTCTTTGTGTTTGGTAATGAGGGAGTTAATTTTACCTAGCTCTTTGCTAAGACTAGGTCCAGCCTCGCCCGGCTGCTTTTGATTATGTTCTAATTAGATTCCTTCATATACCTGCCAGTCTGCTTGTTAGATGCCGGTGAAAGCATTCATGTAGTCTAGCAGACTGGATCGGTTCTGAGATTACTTAAGCTAAGAGCTCCTTAGTTGTTTTTACTCTTACAGCTTATAGTTTATCTCTGAGACCTTAGGTGTTCCTACTGTGTGTGAGTGTTGTATGTAAGACTTTATTTACTTTATTTCTTGTCTTTCTTGTATGTCTTTCTGTTCATTAACCGTTACCTGTTCATTCCTTTGGTGGTAATCAGGGTCCTTCTTAGGACTAGATTACAGTTGGCAGGGATTGATAGGAGACAGGGTTTACGCTGGTGGCCTGGACCTCTGTACCTTTAACAGTACCTCCAGGTAGAGGGATTAGTTAGGACCCCAGTTTAGGGTCAGCATAGACCCCGGTCACCCTCTAGCCGGAGACAGTGTATAACGGATTCCGTATTGACCCACTGGACATTGTCAGGTAATTCTATGTTATCATATATCTATGCGCATGTTATATAGGATGATGCCCTTTTGATATAGATTACTGACATCACATATATATATATCTGCTATACAGCGTGACAGATGGGGAGAAGGCATTGATGGAGGTGATGGGGAGAAGGCCATGATGGAGGTGATACGGCCTCTCCTGAGCCGTAACAGTGCAGAGCGCAGCGCAGTGCAGAGGAGAGCTCCATATTTTGTATGGAGCATTATATTGGGTCCAGTATTCTGTATGGAGCATTATATGGGGAATAGGGGGGTGTCATCCTGCATGGGGTATTATATGGATGATGTCATCATTCAGCGGCCGGCTGTGGCAGAGAGAGTGCGGACGCCAGACAGGTGAGGTGTGTGTGTGTGAATGTGCAGACAGGTGAATGTTGCTGTGTGTGGGTGAATGTTGCTGTGTGTTTAGGTGGAGGAGAGGGCAATGATAGGGAGAAGGCATTGATGGAGGTGATGGGGAGAAGGCATTGATGGAGGTGATCGGGAGAACTTGAAGGCAATGATGGGGGGTGATGGGGAGAAGGCATTGATGGAGGTGATGGGGAGAAGGCCATGATGGGGGGTGATGGGGAGAAGGCATTGATGGAGGTGATGGGGAGAAGGCCATGATGGGCTGATGGGGAGGCCATGATGGAGGTGATGGGGAGGAGGCAATGATGGGGGTGATGAGGAGAAGGCAGTGATGGGGAGAAGGCATTGATGGAGGTAATGGGGAGAAGGCAATGATGGAGGTGATGGGGAGAAGGCCATGATGGGGGTGATGGGGAGAAGGCCATGATGGAGGTGATTGGGAGAAGGCAATGATGGGGGTGATGGGGAGAAGGCGGTGATGGAGGTGATGGGGAGAAGACATTAATGGAAATGATGGGGAGAAGGCAATGATGGAGGTGATGGGGAGAAGGCCATGATGGGGTGAAGGCCATGATGGAGGTGATGGGGGGAAGGCAATGATGAGGGTGATGGGGAGAAGGCAGTGATGGAGGTGATGGGGAGAAGGCATTGATGGAGGTGATGGGAGAAGGCCATGATGGAGGTGATGGGTAGAAGGCCATGATGGAGGTGATACGGCCTCTCCTGAGCCGTAACAGTGCAGAGTGCAGAGGAGAGCTCCATATTTTGTATGGAGCATTATATGGGGACCAGTATCCTGTATGGAGCAATTTATATGGTCCAGTATTCTGTATGGAGCATTATATTGGGTCCAGTATTCTGTATGGAGAATTATATGGGGGATGGGGGGGTGAAATCCTGCATGGGGTATTATATGGGTATTATATGGATAATGTCATCATTCAGCGGCCCGCTGTGGCAGAGAGTGCGGACGCCTGACAGGTGAGGTGTGTGTGTGAATGTGCAGACAGGTGAATGTTGCTGTGTGTGTTTAGGTGGAGGAGAGGGCAATGATGGGGAGAAGGCATTGATGGAGGTGATGGGGAGAAGGCATTGATGGAGGTGATGGGGAGAACTTGAAGGCAATGATAGGGGGTGATGGGGAAAAGGCATTGATGGAGGTGATGGGGAGAAGGCCATGATGGGGTGATGGGGAGAAGGCCATGATGGAGGTGATGTGGAGGAGGCAATGATGGGGGTGATGGGGAGAAGGCAGTGATGGAGGTGATGGGGAGAAGGCATTGATGGAGGTGATGGGGAGGCCATGATGGGGTGATGGGGAGAAGGCCATGATGGAGGTGATTGGGAGAAGGCAATGATGGGGGTGATAGGGAGAAGGCAGTGATGGAGGTGATGGGAGAAGGCACTGATGGAGGCGATGGGAAGAAGGCAATGATGGAGGTGATGGGGAGAAGGCTATGATGGGGAGAAGGCCATGATGGAGGTGATGGGGAGAAGGCAATGATGGGGGTGATGAGGAGAAGGCAGTGATGGAGGTGATGGGGAGAAGGCATTGATGGAGGTGATGGGGAGAAGGCCATGATGGAGGTGATACGGCCTCTCCTGAGCCGTAACAGTGCAGAGCGCAGCGCAGAGGAGAGCTCCATATTTTGTATGGAGCATTATATTGGGTCCAGTATTCTGTATGGAGCATTATATGGGGGATGGGGGGGTGACATACTGCATGGGGTATTATATGGGTGATGAGGGGGAGACTATGTGGTGCCCATAATATTGTATGGAGGACTGTACTGTCCGGTCTGTACTGTGCGCTGTGAAGATTTGGCGGTTTCTGAGCTATTGTAGAATTTACAATAGATATCACTCATGTAATGTAAGAAGAGAAGTGTTTGGCATTGTACTATACCCATATTTCTCTGCCATATCTGTGCATCATGAATCGTGGTCTGTGTTAAAGGGGCCCATTGAGACTCTTTTGCCCGGGGCCCATAAAAACCTGGAGCCGGCCCTGGGTACCTGTACACTGACACTATACACTGTATACTATATACAGAGCTCCTGTGTATAATGTCATTGATCACTGTATTACCTGTACACAGACACTGCATACTAAGTACAGATCTGTGTATAATGGCACTTATGGTGATAGTATTGTATTTTTTTATTATTGATCAGTATTGTAAGTATTCAGTCACTATGTGGTGGTAATATGTGGTTTGGACATGGTGTTGCGGTACTTGTCCCTTGTATGTGGTATTATTTGGTCACTTTGTGGTGGTAATATGTGGTCTGGTCATAGTGCTGTGGTATTTGTTCCTTGTATGTGATATTATTCGGTCACTGTGGTGGTAATATGTGGTCTGGTCATGGTAGAGTAGAGCGCAGCCAAAAGTGTCTGCCGTGTTATGGTGGCGGCTTAAAAAATCTTCTGGCTAAAACAAGAGCTGCTGGTTATATGTGTGATCTGGTGATGGGAACTGTTAATGTGTGATTGGTGAGGAGCAGGGGTGGGATTCAGCCGGTTCTCCCCGGTTCGATGGAACCGGTTGTTCAAAAAGCAGCCGGTTCCCCGAACCGGGGAGAATGAGAGCGGCGATCCGGAACTATTTTGCACCAGCTTGCAGCCGCGCGCCACCGCCGCCGCAACCAGGGGCGTATCTAGGGGGGGGCAGTCGGGGCAGGTGCCCCGGACGCAGCCGGCAGGGGGGCGCAGTCGGGCCGCCTAATGCGGCGGTCCGCAGTGTCTCCCTGTTAAATATTAATATTTAGTTATGGATTTATTCTTTATACACTCAATTCTGTACCAAGCACGTTAACGTTCGCTGACATTACAGATGCTATTTCTGTATGGTAAAGTGTCATCTCCATATACAGAGACCACGTGATCTAAGCGACTTTTATATAATGGCTACATGAAGGGGAGGGCTCGCTCTCTCTCTCCACAGACACTTTACTCTGACACTATGATGATGGGACAAGGACTATGATGAATGAACAGCTGCAACCACGTGTTGTTTCTCTAAGACGTTGCTGACAAGGCCAGAATGTCATTTTACCATTCAGGACACCAAGGAAAGATGTGTACAAGTTTTGCTATGGACAAATGGACAATCTTTTCGTAACTATTTCACTCATTTTATGTTTTCCTGTAATGATGTTTTTTTTTGATGGACAGTCCAATAAACCACTACATTTTTTTTATAAGAAACGTGACATTTTCTTTAAAGTATAGCATCTGGTAACAAGTCCTTGAAAAATATACTTAAAATAAGCATTTTTAACACTCCCCCGCGGCTGCGTTCTGCCGCCCCCGGCCTGAGAGTCGGCGGTTCCCTGTGCTGGCTGTCATGCTGACAGCCGGCGCAGAGAAGATGCTGCGTGCCGGCTCCCAGGGATCAATTGCACTGGCGTCTATACAGACGCCAGTACAATTAAAGCTCTGACTGCGGGTCAGAGCGACGCCAGCAGCGTGATCAGGTCATGTGATCACGCTGCTGACGTCACTGGCCGGCGGCGGCAAGATGGGGGAACGATGGTGGTAAGTGTGCTCCAATATGGAGCTGAAGATACCACCGAAGATGGGGGGGCATAATGTGTGTGTATGGGGGGTGAATTTAGAGTGGGGATGGGGGGTTACTTTATGTGTGGGGGGATTTGGGGATGGGGGACTATTTTATGTGTGGGGGCCGGGGATTTGGAGTGGGGATGGGGGACTATTTTATGTGTGGGGGGATTTGGAGTGGGGATGGGGGGCTATTTTATGTGTGGGGGATGGGGGGCTATTTTATGTGTGGGGGATTTGGAGTGGGGATGAGGGGCTATTTTATGTGTGGGGGGATTTGGAGTGGGGATGGGGGGCTATTTTATGTGTGTGGGGATGAGGGGCTATTTTATGTGTGGGGGGATTTGGAGTGGGGATGAGGGGCAATTTTATGTGTGGGGGGATTTGGAGTGGGGATGGAGGGCTATTTTGTGTGTGGGGGGATTTGGAGTGGTGATGAGGGGCTATTTTATGTGTGGGGGGATTTGGAGTGGGGATGGGGGCCTATTTTATGTGTGGGGGATTTGGAGTGGGGATGGGGGGCTATTTTATGTGTGGGGGGATTTGGAGTGGGGATGAGGGGCTATTTTATGTGTGGGGGGATTTGGAGTGGGGATGGGAGGCTATTTTATGTGTGGGGGCTGGGGATTTGGAGTGGGGATGGGGGTATTTAATATGTGTGGGGGGATTTGAGGGTACTGAAGAGTATGCATTGTGAGACAGTGAGAGTATGTGTGTTGAATGGGGTGTACATTTCACCTAGATACTTTGCTGACTGGTATAAGGGAAATGTATGGCTTTGTAAACCTAGTGGTAGAGAAAGGTCACTACACCTTACATTCATTACACACTTGCAGCTCAGGCCTGAAACTACTCAGGTGTTAATTAGGAGACCAGAAGTAGGTGTCTGCGAACTCAGACAGAGAGCTCGCTTAGTCTGGACAAGGAGTCCAGGCACAAGAAGCAGTCTCCAGGAGTATGAGCTGTCTCAGTCTGGGTGCTCGATGTACCCCGGACACAGGAGTAGTCTCTGTGAGAATCCATGCGGATAACTGCTGAATAGGAGGGGAGCTCTCTCAAGTCTGGACGTTGAAGGTGCCTTCAGACACAAGGAGGAGACTCTGTGAAACTCCATGCTGGTAAATGCTGAACATATGTGTTGTTTTGGCCCAGGCTGGTAGAGTCTGGTCCCAGGTAGATAGGGAAATCTATCTATGTGTAGTAAGTGGCTGGACAAGCCCAGGTCTTATGTTTATGATTTGGTTTTGATTATGTTCTGTTTGCTGTAGACTTTAATAAAACTGGTTGCGGCCAGTTTTTACCAGAACTGCTGTCTGTTTCCGTGCCACTCCGTCTACCCGGATGGCGATCCCAGAGCTATATCCCCTGAAAAGCTTACAATTGGTGCTAGAATGTGCGTGCAGCACAGTGGCGAGAGACAGCAATAAAGGTGAAGTCTGTTGAAGCAGCAGCAGAGAAAAAAAAAGTGTGTCAGGAAAAGAAACGTCTGTTGGAGCAGTCTTAAAGAGACAGTAGCCCTAATAGAGTTTGCAAAAAAAAAAAAAGTGTGTCTGCACAGCAAAGCTGAACTTGTTGTGGAAAAGACTGTGGAGTGTGCAGCAGCAAAGGAAACGTCTGTTGGAGCAGTCTTAAAGAGACAGTGGCCCTAATAGAGTTTGCAGAGAAAAAAAAAAAAAAAAAAGTGTCTGCACAGCAAGGCTGAATTTTCTGTGGAAAAGACTGTGGAGTGTGTATGTCTTGAGTGAAGACTGCCGTTGTTGAGACAGAGAAGTCTGACAGCATGGATGACAGCATGGAGGCGCTGTTTGAACAAATGGCGCAAGTTAATGTGCAACATAAGACTGCCGTGGTTGAGACAGATAAGTCCGGCAGTATGGAGGAGCTCATTGAGTACCTGGTCCAGGCCCAGCGGAGCATGCAGCAGAGCATGGAGCGGCAGTGCCTGCAGCACCAGCAGTGCATGCAGCAGGTTGCAGCACTACAAAAGACTTGCAGCGCATCGTCCCAAAGTAATGTTGCAAAGTCACCTGCATTGTCCGCTGTAAAGAAGGCGGTAAGACGGTCCCTGAAAAAGATGACACCTCGTGACGATGTGGAGGTATATCTCACTAGGTTTGAGGGACTGGCAGAGAAGGAGAATCTGCCCCTATCTGAATGGGCCATGATGGTCGCACCCTATCTGATTGGAGAACCCCAAAGGGCCTATGCTGACCTGAGCGAGCAGGTGTCACGCTGTCTAATGATATGTGTACGATGTCAGTAAACTATTCTTACAGAAACAACACTCTATACAACATATAGTTTAGCAACATCAGCATGTAAATATAGAATAGATTTACCTGACACGATATCCGTTGAACTCAGGGTTAATCTTGAGGACTTGATACGCTGTCACAGGAAAGAGGAGGACCGGGGTCTAACCTGACCCTAAAACTGGGGTCCTAACTAATCCCTCACCTTGGAGGTACTGATAATGGTTCAGAGGTCCAAGTCTCCAGCCTAACCCTGTCTCCTATCAGTCCCTGAACCCTGTAATCAGTCCTAAGAAGTACCCTGATTACCACCAAAGGGATATGGGCTGATCTCTGCTAAATACACAGATTAGACATATAAGACAGACTGGAGAAAACACAGACTCGCATACACACTCAAACACAGAAGGAACATAAATGGTCTGGGATATAAAACTCTAAGCAAGTTGAGCTTAAAACAACTAAGGAGCTCTTTAACTTAAGTCTATACAGATTCAATCCTATCTGTGGTCTGCATGAAGAATTTCACTGGCAACTCCCAAAGCAGACAACCAGGGATTTAAAGGAAACCAATCAACAAATAATCAATTGCAGCCAGGAGAAACAGCACCCAGTCCCAGAACCGAGCACAGACAGAATTAACTCCCTCACTGCCAAACACAAAGAAACAGCAACTCAGCTGTGAGAAGTCAGAATGTGCAACCGCGACGATCTTCGTGGCGATGCACACATGACAGTACCCCCCCTTCTACGAGGGGCCTCCGGACCCTCAGGGCCAGGTCTGCCCGGGTGAGTTCTGTGGAAGGTCCGAACCAAACGATCTGCGTTAATGTCAGACGCAGGAACCCACGTCCTCTCCTCTGGACCATACCCCTTCCAATGCACCAAGTACTGAAGGGACCGGCGATTCAGACGTGAGTCAATGATCTTTGACACTTGAAACTCCAAGTTACCATTGACCACCACTGGAGGAGGAGGTAGAGGTGACGGTATGACTGGTGCCACGTACCTCTTAAGTAATGACTTGTGGAACACATTGTGGATTTTAAACGTAGGAGGGAGGTCCAGACGAAATGCCACAGGATTAATTATGGAACTGATCCTGTACGGCCCGATGAATCTGGGACCCAGTTTCCAGGAGGGAACTTTAAGTTTTATATTCCTGGTAGACAACCATACCAGATCGTTCACATTCAGATCTGGACCAGAAACTCTCCTCCTATCAGCCATATGTTTATAACGGTTCCTGTTTGAGATGAGTTCTGAGCAGAGGCTCCCTCTGGTGGTTACAAGCGGTACTAGTGAGGATTGTGAGGACTGGGAATCAGGTGTTACTGATTGGTCTTATTTAAGGGAATCATTTTCCATCAGGGTTGCCGGTGATCAATTGTTCTGGTCTGAATCCTTCTTTCCAGTTTCCCTTGTAGCCTGCTGTGTCGTGTCTGCATCTCCTGCTATCAGATAAGACAATTTCTTATTTTGTGTTTTTGCTATATTTTTGCATTTGGTCCTGCACTTCTGTGGGGGCCTTCTGGGTCCCCTCCGGGGGCTTTTGCCCTCTCAGTTTGGTTCGGCCACTGTGTTTTGTGCTTTTGCTTTTTCCAGTTTTTTCAGTGGCTGCTGTTTTTGTTACACCAGAGAACTAATTTAGGTGGTGGAGGTCGTGTGATCTCAGGTGATTTTGAAATTAGTAGAGTTGGTGTTTTTCAGGGTTTTCTGAGATTGCAGTAAGTACCCTTCCTATCCTTTTCTATTTAGATAGTTTGGGCCCCAGCGTTTGCTCATACTATTTTCTTTCTGTGTCAGTATTTCCTCTTGTCTAACCGCCATTACATGTTTGGGGGCTTTCTATTATCTTTGGGGTTCTGCTCCGGGGCAGATAGCTTTCCTATTTCTATCTTTAGGTGTAGTTAGTTTCTCAGGCTGTGACGAGGCGTCTAGGACCAACGTAGGAACGCTCCACGGCTGCCTCTAGTTGTGGTGGTTAGTCAGGGTACTGCAATCTCATAGATTCCAACTGCTCTGGTGTATTTCCTTTTTTACCTGCACTCCTCAGCTACCGTAACATAACAGTATCACCGGCCATAAAATTGTATGGTACTCACAGAAGGGAAAAAATATTTTGAAGGAAGAAAAGTTGTCAGAGATATTTTTCTGTTTGTTGCATTTTTTTTTTTTTTCCCTCTGTATCTCTGGGTGCTGGGGAGGATCTTTTCTCCCAATGGAGTTTGCACAGTTGTCTGGCCGTGTGGATCAGCTTGCCACTGAGGTTCAGAGTATTGCTGCATATCTTGCTAGGTTGCCTGTTGTGGAACCTAGGATTCCCATGCCAGATTTGTTTTTAGGGGATCGAGCTAAGTTTCAGAATTTCAAAAATAATTGTAAATTGTTTCTTGCCTTAAAATCTAAGTCCTCAGGAAACGCAGCGCAGCAGGTTCAAATTATCGTCTCTCTCCTGCGCGGCGATCCTCAGGATTGGGCTTTTTCCCTGATACCTGGGGATCCTGTTTTGAGTGATGTTGATGCATTTTTTCAGGCTTTGGGGTTATTGTACGATGAGCCTAATGTCACTGATCAAGCTGAAAAAGCCTTGTTGGCATTAAATCAGGGGCTTGATGACGCTGAGTTATACTGTCAGAGATTCCGTAGGTGGGCAGTCCTGACCAAATGGAATGACGACGCTTTGGCGGCCCTTTTCCGGAAGGGTCTGTCGGATAATGTAAAGGATGTTATGGTGGGATTCCCTGTCCCCTCTGGTCTCAATGATTCTATGTCATTGGCGATTCAAATTGACAGACGTTTGCGTGAGCGGAGAAGTATGCGTGGAGTGGTGTTGCCTTGTGAGCCAGCTGCTGAGCCCATGCAGTGTGATGGAGTGGTGTCTGGGGCACAGCGTCATGAGTTTCGAAAGCGCAATGGGTTATGTTTCTACTGTGGTGATGCCTCTCATGCTATTTCAGTCTGCCCTAAGCGGGGAAGACGTTTTGCACGCTCAGTTGTCTTGGGTAGTGTTCAGACTAAGTTTTTATTAACTGTCACTCTGATATGCTCGCTGTCCTCATTTTCTGCTCAGGCTTTCGTTGATTCTTGAGCAGCTATTAACCTGATGGATTATGATTTTGCTAAACGTTGTGGGTTTTCCTTGATACCCCTACAGAAGTCTATTCCTTTACTGGGGATCGACTCTACCCCTTTGGCTGAGAATAAACCCCAGTTTTCTACTCAGGTGATAATGAGGGTTGAACCTGATCACCAGGAGTGCTGCAAATTTTTGGTTCTATATAATCTGCATGACATTATAGTGCTGGGTTTCCCTTGGTTACAGTCTCATAATCCTGTTTTGGATTGGAAATCTGTGTCTGTAACCAGTTGGGGCTGCCAATGTATTAGTGCCAACACTCCTGTTTTTTCTGCCTCCCCCCAGGCTGAGGATGTTCCTGACTTTTTGTTTGATTTTTCTGATGTGTTTAGCGAAAGTAAATCTGCATCCTTACCTCCCCATAGGAGCTATGACTGCGCTATTGAATTAGTGCCGGGTAGTAAATTCCCTAAAGGTCGCCTTTTTAACTTGTCTGTACCTGAACATGACGCTATGTGGTCTTATATCAAGGAATCATTGGAGAAGGGTCATATCAGACCATCCTCTTCACCCTTAGGTGCCGGTTTTTTCTTTGTGGCCAAAAAAGATGGTTCATTAAGGCCGTGTATTGATTATCGTCTCTTGAACAATATTACTGTGAAATATCAATACCCGTTACCCTTGATTTCTGACCTGTTTTCCAGGGTGAAAAACGCTACTTGGTTTACCAAGCTTGACCTCAGGGGGGCGTATAACCTTATTCGCATTAAGCACGGGGATGAATGGAAGACGGCATTTAACACCCCTGAAGGGCATTTTGAGTACCTTGTGATGCCCTTTGGGCTCACTAATGCTCCTTCCGTCTTCCAGTCCTTCATGAATGACATTTTCAGGGATTTTGTGGACAAGTTTCTGATTGTTTATTTGGATGATATCTTGATTTTTTCTAATGACTGGGACTCTCATGTGAAACATGTTCGAACTGTATTCCAGATTTTGAGAGAGAATGCTCTGTATGTGAAGGGATCAAAGTGTCTTTTTGGCGTACAGAAGATCTCATTTCTGGGATTCATTTTGTCCCCATCTGTTATTGAAATGGACCCGGTCAAGGTTCAGGCCATCTGTGATTGGGTCCAACCTACTTCATTAAAGGCTCTTCAGAGATTTTTGGGTTTTGCCAATTTTTATCGTAAATTTATTGGTAATTTCTCGGTTATTGTTAAACCATTAACTGATTTGACCAGAAAGGGTTCTGATGTGGTGAATTGGCCTCCTGAGGCAGTCTCTGCGTTTCAGGAACTTAAGCAGAGATTCACTTCTGCTCCTGTTCTACGGCAGCCTGATGTTTCTCTACCATTTCAGGTGGAGGTTGATGCCTCTGAAATTGGGGCAGGTGCCGTTTTGTCCCAAAAAGATCCAGAGACCTCTAAAAGTAACCTTGTGCCTTTTTCTCTCGAAAATTTTCTCCTACTGAACGTAATTATGACGTGGGTAATCGGGAGTTATTGGCCATGAAGTGGGCTTTTGAAGAGTGGAGACATTGGCTGGAGGGAGCCAAACATCAGGTGGTGGTCCTTACGGACCATAAGAATCTGGTCTATCTGGAATCTGCCAAGCGACTCAATCCTAGACAGGCCAGGTGGGCCTTGTTTTTCACACGTTTTAATTTTGTGGTTTCCTTTCTTCCTGGCACTAAGAATGTTAAGGCGGATGCCCTCTCGAGGAGTTTCCTTGCGGACTCTCCTGAGCTATCTGATCCCTCTGTTATTTTGAAGGAGGGTGTAGTTCTTTCCGCCATCTCGCCCGATTTGAGACTTGCTCTGGAGGGGTGTCAGGAGGATAGGCCCGAGCGCTGCCCTGTTGGAAAATTGTTTGTCCCGGACCAATGGAAAAAGAGTGTGATGTCTGAGATTCATTGTTCCGCATTGGCTGGGCATCCCGGAATTTTTGGTACCAGAGACTTGGTTAGTCGGTCCTTTTGGTGGCCTACCTTGTCTCGCGATGTCAGGGAATTTGTGCAGTCCTGCGGGACTTGCTCTCGCTCCAAGCCATGCTCTCGCTCTAGTGGTTTGTTGATGCCATTGCCTGTGCCCAAGAGACCATGGACCCATATCTCTATGGATTTCATTTCCGATCTTCCTGTTTCTCAGAGAATGACCACCATCTGGGTAATTTGTGATAGGTTTTCCAAAATGATACATCTTGTGCCATTACCTAAGTTGCCTTCCTCCTCTGAATTGGTGCCGTAGTTCCTTCAGCACGTGGTTCGTTTACACGGCATTCCTGAGAACATTGTGTCTGACAGAGGAGTCCAGTTTGTTTCCAGATTTTGGAGGACTTTTTGTTCTAAACTGGGTGTTCAATTGTCTTTCTCCTCGGCATTTCATCCTCAGACCAATGGTCAAACTGAGAGAACAAACCAGACATTGGAGACTTATCTAAGATGCTTTGTGTCTGCTGATCAGGATGACTGGGTCTCTTTTTTGCCTTTGGCTGAGTTTGCTCTTAATAATAGGGCTAGCTCTGCCACTTTGATGTCTCCGTTTTTCTGTAATTCTGGGTTTCACCCTCGATTTTCTTCGGGACAGACGGAGGCTTCTGTCTGTCCAGGTGTTGACTCTGTTGTTGAGCGTATGCAGCAGATTTGGGACCGGGTAGTGGAGAGGTTGTCCCTCTCTCAGGAGAGGGCCCAGCGGTTTGCTAACCGGCATAGGACTGATGGTCCTCGGTTTAAAGTGGGGGACTTGGTCTGGTTGTCCTCAAAGAATATTCCTATGAGAGTAGCATCTCCTAAATTTAAGCCTAGGTTCATTGGACCTTATAAGATCATGGAGATTATTAATCCTGTTTCTTTTCGTTTGCTTCTTCCAGGGACATTTAAGATCCATAACGTGTTCCACAAGTCCTTGTTGAAGAGGTTTGTTGAGCCAGTGGTTCCTGCTGCTGTGCCTCCTGACCCTGTTTTGGTTGAGGGCAATCTGGAGTATGTGGTTGAGAAAATATTGGATTCTCGTTTTTCTAGACGAAGACTCCAGTATTTGGTTAAATGGAGAGGTTATGGTCAGGAAGATAATTCTTGGGTGTTTGCTTCGGACATCCATGCTAGGAGACTTATCCGTGCGTATCATAGAACTCATCCTGACCGACCTGGTTGCTCAAATGAGGGTTCGGTGACCCCTCCTCAAGGGGGGGGTACTGTTGTGAATGGGTTTGAGATGAGTTCTGAGCAGAGGCTCCCTCTGGTGGTTACAAGCGGTACTAGTGAGGATTGTGAGGACTGGGAATCAGGTGTTACTGATTGGTCTTATTTAAGGGAATCATTTTCCCATCAGGGTTGCCGGTGATCAATTGTTCTGGTCTGAATCCTTCTTTCCAGTTTCCCTTGTAGCCTGCTGTGTCGTGTCTGCATCTCCTGCTATCAGATAAGACAATTTCTTATTTTGTGTTTTTGCTATATTTTTGCATTTGGTCCTGCACTTCTGTGGGGGCCTTCTGGGTCCCCTCCGGGGCTTTTGCCCTCTCAGTTTGGTTCGGCCACTGTGTTTTGTGCTTTTGCTTTTTCCAGTTTTTTCAGTGGCTGCTGTTTTTGTTACACCAGAGAACTAATTTAGGTGGTGGAGGTCGTGTGATCTCAGGTGATTTTGAAATTAGTAGAGTTGGTGTTTTTCAGGGTTTTCTGAGATTGCAGTAAGTACCCTTCCTATCCTTTTCTATTTAGATAGTTTGGGCCCCAGCGTTTGCTCATACTATTTTCTTTCTGTGTCAGTATTTCCTCTTGTCTAACCGCCATTACATGTTTGGGGGCTTTCTATTATCTTTGGGGTTCTGCTCCGGGGCAGATAGCTTTCCTATTTCTATCTTTAGGTGTAGTTAGTTTCTCAGGCTGTGACGAGGCGTCTAGGACCAACGTAGGAACGCTCCACGGCTGCCTCTAGTTGTGGTGGTTAGTCAGGGTACTGCAATCTCATAGATTCCAACTGCTCTGGTGTATTTCCTTTTTTACCTGCACTCCTCAGCTACCGTAACATAACAGGTTCCCCATAGCACTCAGATTATTCAATACACCTCTCCACACTGAAGCAAGTGACGACGAGAAACGCTCCTCCTCAGGAACCCCAGAAGGGCCCCCCCCATTGAAAGTACAAAACTGGGGATGAAAACCATATGCCCCAAAAAACGGGGATTTACCAGTGGACTCGCTCCGCCTGTTGTTAAGAGCGAACTCTGCCAGAGGCAAGAAAGAAGACCAGTCCTCCTGGTTCTCTGAGACAAAACACCGAAGATAAGTCTCAAGGCTTTGATTCAGAAGCTCTGTCTGACCATTGGTCTGCGGATGAAAAGCCGAGGAAAATGACAATTGCATCCCCCGACGTAAACAAAATGCCCTCCAAAATTTAGACACAAACTGAGACCCCCTATCTGACACCACATCAGAAGGCAACCCATGAAGTCTCACAATCTCCCCAATGAACACCTGCGCCAGAGTTTTAGCATTAGGGAGGGCAGGAAGAGCAATGAAATGTGCCATCTTACTGAACCTGTCAACAACCACCAGTATGACAGTTTTCCCTGACGACGGAGGAAGATCCGTAATGAAGTCCATAGACAAATGAGTCCATGGACGCTCCGGAAGTTTCAAGGGTAAGAGGGTCCCAGACGGACGGGTATGCGGGGTCTTAGAGCGAGCACAAACCCCACAGGACGCGACAAAAGTTATAACATCTTTATTAACGTTAGGCCACCAAAACCGGCGAGAAAGGAGATCTAAAGTAGCCTTACTCCCTGGATGTCCTGCTAAAGCAGAATTATGATGTGCCTCAATAACCTTTTGTCTCAACTGATTTGGGACAAACAGTCTCCCTGAAGGTCCTGCAGGGGCGTCCCCCTGAGCCTCTAATACCTCCTCCTCAAGCTCAGAACATACAGCCGACACTACCACCCCCTCCTGAAGGATAGGAATCGGGTCATCCGTTTTCCCGGCCCCTGGGAAACTGCGAGACAAGGCATCAGCCTTAACATTCTTAGACCCAGGGCGATATGTGACGACAAAATTAAACCTGGTAAAAAACAACGACCATCGAGCTTGTCTGGAATTCAGACGCTTAGCAGATTCCAAATACAGCAGGTTTTTGTGATCAGTAATGACGGTGACCGGGTGGACTGCCCCCTCCAAAAAGTGACGCCATTCTTCAAAAGCTAACTTAATGGCCAAAAGTTCCCTGTTGCCGATATCATAATTCCTTTCGGCGGACGACAACTTCTTAGAAAAGAAAGCGCACGGATGCCATTTACCAGGGGACGGACCCTGGGACAATATTGCACCCACCCCTACGTCAGACGCGTCCACCTCCACAATGAACGGCTGTGATGCATCTGGTTGGATGAGAACGGGTGCCGAAGCAAAACATTTTTTCAAAGAGGAAAAAGCTTGGCAAGCTTTGTCCGACCATTTAGAAAAATCCGTCCCTTTTCTTGTCATGTCAGTGAGAGGTTTGACAACAGATGAGAAATTACAAATAAATTTCCGGTAGTAGTTAGCAAACCCCAGAAAACGCTGCAGAGCCTTAAGATCCTCTGGCTGATCCCATTCAAGCACTGCTCTCACCTTTTCAGGGTCCATACGGAAACCGGAGGCTGACACCAAGAAACCCAAAAACTGAAGTTCCTGTACGGCAAATACACACTTTTCCGGTTTGGCGTATAGTTTATTGTCTCGCAAGATCTGCAACACCTGTCTCACATGCTCCTGGTGAGACACAAGATCTGGTGAGTAAATTAAAATGTCATCCAAATATACAACCACAAACAGCCCCACAAGGTGACGAAAAATGTCATTAACAAAATGTTGGAATACTGCTGGTGCAGTAGTCAGACCAAAAGGCATGACAAGGTTCTCATAATGTCCCTCCGGCGTGTTAAACGCCGTTTTCCACTCATCCCCCTCTTTTATCCTAATCAAATTATACGCCCCCCTGAGATCCAATTTAGAGAACCATTTGGCGCCAACAATTTGATTGAAGAGATCAGGAATAAGAGGGAGTGGATACGGATCTCGAACAGTAATCCGATTAAGTTCGCGGAAATCCAAGCAAGGGCGTAGGCCTCCATCTTTTTTCTTCACAAAGAAGAACCCCGCGGCCACTGGGAAGATGAAGGTCTAATATGCCCTTTGGCCAGACTTTCCGAAATATAGTCTTTCATAGCCTGCCTCTCAGGACCAGAAAGGTTATATAACCTAGCTTTAGGTAACTTAGCATCAGGAAGTAAATTAATAGAGCAGTCATACACGCGATGAGGAGGCAACTCCTGACACCCCTCCTCAGAGAACACATCCCCAAAGTCCTCCAAAAAAGGAGGCAATGTACTAGGCACGACCGCACTGATGACTGTGTTCATGCAGTTACTTTTGCAAAACTCACCCCATTGGCTTATCTCTCTGGACTGCCAATTAATCACAGGGTCATGTTTAACCAACCAAGGAAGTCCCAACACAATAGGAGTAGGTAGACCCTCCAACACATAACAAGATAATTGTTCCCTATGTATCGCCCCTACCCGAATGTCAATGTTATGGACCTCATGAACAAAGCTACCTTGGCCGAGAGGCCTGGCGTCAATGGAGAATATAGGGATCGGTTTGGCCAATACACTCAGAGGCATACCTTGAGCCTGAGCAAACTGAGCGTCAACCAGATTAGCCCCGGACCCACTATCAAGAAGAACAGAAAATCTCTCCACTCTCGTACCAACCACCATCTCCACTGGTACAAGGAACTGAGAAGAACTAGCGGACGAAATACATACTCCCAGGTTGTCGTCCACCACACAACCTGGGATTAACAGTTTTCCGGCAACTTTTTGCTCAACAAGGCACGGGATGGACATCCCCCAACAAAATGTCCCTCTTTCCCGCAGAAGAAACACCTTCTAGTCCTGCTGCGTACCGCCAATCCCCTCCTACGAAATGATGTCCCTCCCAACTGCATAGGCTCCTCCGAACAGACAAGGGGAACCTCAACATAAGGGACTTTAGTGGTAGGTGGAGAAACAACAGGGAGTGGGGTTACCTCACCCCTCTCCCGAAGCCGTCTATCAGTACGGATAGCTAAGGCCATAGCAGCCTCCAGTGATGGAGGAGAATCATACTGAGCCAAAACGTCCTTTAATTTGTCAGAAAGCCCATGACAAAACTGACTCCTAAGAGCTGGGTCATTCCACTGAGTATCTGTGGCCCATCTACGGAACTCAGAAGCAAATTCCTCCGCCGGACGATCTTCCTGCTGTATCTTACGTAATTTTGTCTCAGCAAGAGAGACCCGATCTGGGTCATCATATACCAAACCCAGGGCAGTAAAAAATCGATCTACAGACTGTAGAGCCGGGGATCCCGGAGGAAGGGAGAATGCCCAGGATTGAGGGTCCCCTTGTAGGAGCGAGATAACAATTCCCACTCTCTGCTCTTCACTCCCTGAAGATCGAGGCCGAAGCCGAAAATACAATTTACATGCCTCCCGGAAGGTGAAAAATTTGTCTCGCCCACCAGTGAACCTGTCCGGGAGAGCTACTTTAGGTTCAAATCTGGTTTGCTCCAGGGGAGACAAAACTTTGGACTTAATGTCCGTCAGCTCCATGGATAATCCCTGCAACTGCAGAGCCAGCTGGGCTACTGGATCCATGGCAACTGGGGATAATTTTATAGGCCAGTGAAAATGTCACGCTGTCTAATGATATGTGTACGATGTCAGTAAACTATTCTTACAGAAACAACACTCTATACAACATATAGTTTAGCAACATCAGCATGTAAATATAGAATAGATTTACCTGACACGATATCCGTTGAACTCAGGGTTAATCTTGAGGACTTGATACGCTGTCACAGGAAAGATTAGGACCGGGGTCTAACCTGACCCTAAAACTGGGGTCCTAACTAATCCCTCACCTTGGAGGTACTGATAATGGTTCAGAGGTCCAAGTCTCCAGCCTAACCCTGTCTCCTATCAGTCCCTGAACCCTGTAATCAGTCCTAAGAAGTACCCTGATTACCACCAAAGGGATATGGGCTGATCTCTGCTAAATACACAGATTAGACATATAAGACAGACTGGAGAAAACACAGACTCGCATACACACTCAAACACAGAAGGAACATAAATGGTCTGGGATATAAAACTCTAAGCAAGTTGAGCTTAAAACAACTAAGGAGCTCTTTAACTTAAGTCTATACAGATTCAATCCTATCTGTGGTCTGCATGAAGAATTTCACTGGCAACTCCCAAAGCAGACAACCAGGGATTTAAAGGAAACCAATCAACAAATAATCAATTGCAGCCAGGAGAAACAGCACCCAGTCCCAGAACCGAGCACAGACAGAATTAACTCCCTCACTGCCAAACACAAAGAAACAGCAACTCAGCTGTGAGAAGTCAGAATGTGCAACCGCGATGATCTTCGTGGCGATGCACACATGACAGCAGGACAGCCAAGACTATGCCAAGCTGAAAGCGGAGATTCTTACCCGGCTGGGTGTTACGGTGACAGCCCGTGTCAGGGGAGTTCATGACTGGAGATGCAGTTGGGAGTCTGCAGTCAGCAAACCTGATTATGGCGTTGAAAAGGTGATAGTGGACCGCTACACCCAAGCACGTCCTCCTGAGGTACAGCCAGAGGTCGGACAAGGAGACCACCAGGACGCCAATCGTCTGGTCAGCCTGATGGAGAAGGCGTTCGCCAGCAAAGACTGCCTCCGTGACCAGCCGTCTGAGTGGTCGGCACTTCAGAGTTCCTGGACGCCGAACTCTCCCGGTAAGAGCGTTCCAGCTGTTGGGGACATGGGGTGTGCTGATAAGCAGGTTCAGGCCCGAGGGGACATATGGGTGGGAGAGTGTGATGGACAGTGTTGGAGAGGTCGTGAAATTGCAGCCAACTGTCCAATAGAGGGGGAGCCTATGTGTTGTGATGTTGGCGGATCCCTCTCTCCCTGTGCAGAGCCTGTGTGTGTGTCCACCTCAGCCGAAGAGACTGGACCACAGGGGTCCCCGGTGGTTGTAAATGACTGCCCAGCACAGGCCCTCTTGGACTCAGAGAGTCCAGTGACTTCCGTATGGGACAGCCTGATTGATAGGGACTTCATCCCTGATAAACACCTGAGTGTGGTGTGTGTCCATGGAGACACCAAAGTCTACCCAGAGACTGCCGTGGACTTGATCCCCAAACGCGGGGAGGTTTCATGTGAAGTGGGGGTAGTGAAGAACCTGGTGCCCCCCGTCATATTGGGTAATGACTTTCCCCGGTCTAAGGATCTCTGGGGGAAAAATGTTTCTGATGGACAGTGTGATGAAGCTCCTATTGAGGGTGCGCAGTCCCGAGGGCGGAACACAATGCTAGTGGGCCGTTAAACTTATGTGATAATGATGATGATGATGATGATGATAATGATAATGATGATGATGATCATGATAATGATGATGACCATGATAATGATGCTGATGCTGATAATGATGATGATCATGATAGTGATGATGATACTGATCATAATCATGATAATGATATTGATAATAATGATGACTGTGATAGTGATGAAATTCCTTTGCAGGTGATGTTGGGAGACGAGGATGGTGGTTCTCGGGAACCGAGTGTCCCTGACTTACCTGTGTCCTGTGACAATTTTGAGAGTGAGCAGTGGCGAGACCCCTCTCTTAAAACGGCCCAGGAAAATATAAATGTTCTAAATGAGGTTTCCCAAGAGCCTGGCTCTGAGGAGAGGTTTCCTCATGTTGCCATAAACACTAACCTGTTGTATAGGGACACTGAAGTCCAGGGAGAGGTCGTGAGCCAGCTCCTAGTACCTGAGCTATATAGAAGTATAGTACTGGGGTTGTCACATAGTCACATACTTGAGGGACCAGATGGTGAAGTTAATGTTGTGAATGACATGTTAACTAAGGTTCCAGATCAGGATGTGAATGAGAATGAATTGTATACCCCTGAAAGTGAGCAGGATGAGAATGAGAATGAATTGTATAACCCTGAAAATGAGCCGGATGTGGCTGAGAAAAAGGGGTCAGACAGGGATAGTGGTAGTGATAGTGAATCATCTGATGACAATAAAGCAACCAGTGCAAATGAGGAAGGCATGGTAGCAGAGGAGGTTGAGAGTCCTGAGAAGAAAGCTGATGCTGGCCTTACAGCCGGACAGAAGATGGCATCTGAAGATGTTTTACAGTTGGCCGGTTCCCTGGCGAAGACTAAGGTGAAAGGAGGAGAGCTGAGCTTTGAAGGCAGGACTCTGAGACTGAACACAGCACAAGTGGAGGCTGTTGGAAGTGGGAAGTTGTCGACGTGTGGTGTGGATCTGCATCATGCCAGGGATTCTGAGGGAGATGCTGCAGAGGTGGAAGGAGCCATAGAAGTGGTAGTCACCAAGCCAGATGCCTCATCAGAAGCTGAGGTCTCAAGTGAAGCTGTGAGGAACAAGACTGAAGATATGGGGACTGACTCTGTCCAGGAATCTGTTTCTGCCGAAGACAGCGGCGTGGACGGGTTACGGTTCGGATCAGTAGCTGCAACTCGTGAAGCTCAGGCGGGAAGTTCGGCGCCCGGAGCCCCAGCGGTGTTCCCGAGTGACACCAAGGATCTGGATAAATCACAAGATGAGATTTTGAAACATCAGGCTGGCATTGGTGAGCTCAAGCGCACTTTCATGGAGTCTACATCGGAGCCACGTCCCAACAAATGGGAAAAGCGATGTGTCACTCCGTTGCCGCTACAGACACACGGGAGCCCAGATGGATGCAGAACGTGGTGGAAGAGAAGAATCCGGCGGGTTCTGAGTATACAGATGCAGCTATCAAGGAGAACTTGAAAGCTGGAATAAATGGAGATATTGGAGACCATAATGATGTGACTGAAGAGGTAGAATGTAAGACTGACGGTAGGGCTTCTGAGCATGTTCTACCAGAAGAGCCTGAAGAAGTGGCCGAAGACATAAAGGACGTCCAACAGGTACCAGATGAATTGATGACTTCTCAGAAAAAACTTCAAATTGTGATGAAGGAGTGTGATGAAAGCCATGAGCATCTTCGTGAGAAGGTCAATGAAGTAAAAGGAAGGATACAGGGAATCTCTTCGTTGCAAGAGCAAATGCTGCTCAATAAGTCTAAGGCTCTATATAAGAATGCTGTTGTCCTGGTAGAACATTACAATTCAGCTGGAGACTTAGCGGATGAATTATGTGTACTGCAAAAGAAAAACGATCAGCTCCTTCTACAGTGCCAATCATTTGAACAGTGTAGCTTAAAATGGTCAGAGACCATGGCAGAGGAGCTTAAGGTCTGTGAAATAGACTTTATGAGTCAACCGATATTCAAGAAAATAGATGTGCTAAAGAGGGTTCAAGGGGAACTAGAGAAAAGTGAAAAACCCCCTATACCTTCTGTGATAGTTGGTGACACATGGTCAGTGCACCAAGGACAGGAGGTACGTGAGTTTCTGAGGAAGAGTCAGCAGAAGTGTTCTGATGTGCCGGGTCGTACTTCTCTGGCCAGGCACTATATAGAAACTAAGCCGGCCCTAAGGTCAAGATGAAACCGTGCAGGATACCCGAGGCCCGCAGAGAGCATAGGCCTGGGAGGGTACAGGGTAGTGCGGATGCTTCAGATGAAGAGAAAGCTGACGTTGGCTATGGCTCAGGTGAAGATACAGATGACAGTAGTGAAGATGAAGCTGATGAGGGCCATGACTGGTCCAGAGTTCACTGTCTCTTTTGGATTGTTGACCAGCCCTCCGGTCTGGATGACCAGCCCTCCGGTCTGGAGAAGAGGGGGGGGGATATGTGAGACAGTGAGAGTATGTGTGTTGAATGGGGTGTACATTTCACCTAGATACTTTGCTGACTGGTATAAGGGAAATGTATGGCTTTGTAAACCTAGTGGTAGAGAAAGGTCACTACACCTTACATTCATTACACACTTGCAGCTCAGGCCTGAAACTACTCAGGTGTTAATTAGGAGACCAGAAGTAGGTGTCTGCGAACTCAGACAGAGAGCTTGCTTAGTCTGGACAAGGAGTCCAGGCACAAGAAGCAGTCTCCAGGAGTATGAGCTGTCTCAGTCTGGGTGCTCGATGTACCCCGGACACAGGAGTAGTCTCTGTGAGAATCCATGCGGATAACTGCTGAATAGGAGGGGAGCTCTCTCAAGTCTGGACGTTGAAGGTTCCTTCAGACACAAGGAGGAGACTCTGTGAAACTCCATGCTGGTAAATGCTGAACATATGTGTTGTTTTGGCCCAGGCTGGTAGAGTCTGGTCCCAGGTAGATAGGGAAATCTATCTAAGTGTAGTAAGTGGCTGGACAAGCCCAGGTCTTATGTTTATGATTTGGTTTTGATTATGTTCTGTTTGCTGTAGACTTTAATAAAACTGGTTGCGGCCAGTTTTTACCAGAACTGCTGTCAGTTTCCGTGCCACTCCGTCTACCCGGACGGCGATCCCAGAGCTATATCCCCTGAAAAGCTTACAGCATGTATAAGGAAACAGTATGGGGGATGGTTGCAGACAGTATGGGGAGTGAACGGGTGAATGTATGTGGACACAGTCTGGGGAGTCAGGGGTATGTGTGAGCAGACAGTATAGTGAGGGGGTAAATATATAAGGAGACAGTATGCTGAACAGGGGGGATGTGAGAGGAGAGAGTGTGAGGAGGGAGGGGAATAGTGTGAGGTGACAGTATATTGCAGATATTTTTATTTAGGGGCATTATAATGACTCTTCTGTCTTTAAGGGCATCGTGCTGCGAGTTGGTGCAGAAGAGCGAAGAAGATGGAGGTCTGCAGAGACAGCTGTGGATGAGAAAACTCATCATGGGATCTTGACAAGATGAAGAAAAGGAGAACGACTCCAGAGACAGCGTCATCTATAAGGTACCTGGATGTAAATATTATTTGTGAAATTGACTAATTCTCATGTCTTTATTTGTTAGGAGCATTAAAGGGGTCTCCAGGTCTGTGTCACATAGAATGACTGCAGACTCAGCACAAACCTGGACAGCCCCTTTAATGCTCCTAACATAAATAAAAACATGAGAATTAGTCAATTTCTGAATTCTCACAGTGCGCTCTGCACGCTGTCAGGATTCTCTCGTGCCGGTGATTTACATACATGCGGTCACATGCTGACTAGACATGTGTGGCCTCACTCAATGAAAATGAACGGAGCGAGGCCGGGCACGTCTAGTCAGAATGTGGCCAGAAGTGTATAAATCACATGCTTGTGCTGACATGACCGTGTACTCTTGCCACCGGTAAGGGAGAATCCTAAAAGTGTGCAGTGCATTAGTTATGAGGATTCAGAAGCTGCAATGTCAGGATTCAGCTCTGCAGGTTCCAGCAGTCATCACATGGACACTTCACTCATATGCCATTATCATACTTATGGTCCTGTGACAACGAGCTTCTCCTCCTGCTTCTCTCAGTTTTTCACTGAACATTGAGAGCATTAGGGAGAGCAGCTCGTCGGTACATGACTAAGTGTGCAAATCGCATGTGTGCGGGGGGGGGGCGCCGAAACAAATTCTTGCCCCGGGTGCCAGAAAGCCTAGATACACCTCTGGCCGCAACACACCACCAGCCCCAGCCCCCGCGGACTGATCTCTGCAGTGCGGCGATTGGGTAGCGGCGCGCCGCGGCCATCTTCAGTCACGAGGAGGAGCTGAAGAGAGAGGAGAGAGCAGAGGCTGCGAGGCAGAGCTGCAGAGTCTCTGAGGTACTGTGTGTGTGAGCAGCTGCCTGAGCTGCGGCGCTACCTGGGGCTGGCCTGGCCTGGAGACTATTTGGGCAGTATGTGCTAAGTTCTATTTGGGCAGTGAGTGTAGTATGTCACTGTATTATTTGGGGCTGGGCAGTGGGCCCTCAGCACTGTATGACAGTGTGAGCAGCTGCCTGAGCTGCGGCGCTGCCTGGGGCTGGCCTGGCCTGGAGACTATTTGGGCAGTATGTGCTATTTGGGCAGTATGTCACTGTATTATTTGGGCACTGTATGAGGTATTATATGAGCACTATGTGATGATATTATTTGGGCACTGTATTGTTTGAGCATTATGTGACGGTATTATTTGGGCACTCTGTGACTGTATTATTTGGGCACTGTATTATTTAGGCACATTCAGTGCCAGGAGCCCTTCCTTCTTGCCTGCGGCTCCTTAGCTGCTGCAGAACCTCATTTTAAAGAGGGAAGGGAAGGAGAGTGGAGTGGTTTTTGTGAAGCTATGAGGGGCTGCCTTGCTGCTGCAGAACCTGTTTTTGCCTAAAATCTTTTATGTGGAAAAAATTAATCACACCTGGATCCTGCAGTTCCTCCAGGACTACAAGTCCCAGCAGAACGTGGGGAGCAGTGATGTAATCCTTCAGCCTCTGACTAGCTATACCTCCCCCCTTTAAAAAGAGGTTCTGCAGCTGCGGAGGGAACATATATGTATGAATCACAACCCAGCTGTTGCAGAACCTCTTGAGGGAATCCCATTCCGCAAGCTTCGGGGGTGTGGCTTCAAAAATGGGTGTGGCTTAAAAAAGGGTGTGGTTTAAAATGGGTGTGGTTTACCTAAGCACAAACACAGAACCTGTTGTTAAAAATTTGAATCCCACCCCTGGTGAGGAGTTTTTGCAAGAGAGAGCGGTGGGACTGTGGACAGTTCGAGGGGTGGAGGCAGGGCTGGGGTGGAGCCTGGGCGGAGTCTCAAGGGGGCCCCGAAAATTTTGCCAGTATGGGGCCTCGAAATTCCTTGTGGCAGCCCTGACTGACTCATCTGGGAGGAGCAGTCAGGAGAGAAGTAGATGTGTGCTGGAAATAATGCACCTGAGTTACCTACTACTAGCTTCATGCATGTCATATATGGCGTGACTGTAGAAGGGGTCAGAGGGACTCAGCACATTGGTATCATGTTGGTTCTCCTCATACTAGTATACTATTAGTCAGCAGCACTGAGTGAGGAGGATACAGGACAGGACACTACAGGGAGGATAGATGGCGTCAGTTGTTGCTGATGGTAGAATACATAATATAAAGTGATTTTAGGCAGAACCTGTGGAGACATCTAAGTCCAGCTCCAGTCATTATAGAGTTAAGCTGGGTTCACATTTGCATATTTTGCACACGGATCCGTTTTCGTCTCCATTGACTTTCAGTGGTGACGGATGGGACTTGCGTGTGCATCCAGTTGTCACCGTTTTCCCACGGATCCCTGTGTCGGCATATATTTTATCAGACGCACAAAAACGCAACTTGTTGCAGTTTTGTGTCATCTGAAAAACACGCAGGCACCGGGAGACGCTCGGATCCACGTCTGGAATTAAAATGGAGCTCTATGGAGCACGGATCCAGGACAACACGGATCCAGGTGCTTCCGTGTGTAGGGATCCGTTCTGCAGACTAAGCATGCTCGGAAGCAAGGGATGTGCTGTATGGGAAAGTGATGAACCTGTATGGGACCAGTATGCCGACATAATGTAGACTCCATGCTGTGCTGCCATACAGGGATCTCTCCCGCCTCACTAGAAAGGGTATGTATTGTAGGGTTGCATTGCCATATTCTGTTTGACTTGCTGGGATTTGTAGTGCTGTGCACCACCAGCAGGGGAAGTTGATACCATAGTATAGTCACATTTATACATTTCTGTTCCAGGTTATGTTGACATAAACTGATTTTACTATTCACTATGCTGTGCTTACATACTTTGGTGTGTGTACAGTGCTTGCACCATGCCTTTTACGGATTATACTCTTATACAGCGCCAGCACCGATCACTTACTAAGGCTGGGTTCACATTGCGTTATGGCAGTCCGTCTAACAGATTGCGTTACAATGCGGCATTACCGCGATTTTACGCATCCGTTAACGCACCCATAGACTGCCATAACAAAGCGCATCGCTAACGCATGTGTCTCGACCACGCACCACAATTGTGGGTTACCAGGGCAATGGGGTACTCAGAGCCGAGCCCGTAGAAGTCTATGGGATTTGTCACAGGTAGCGGTGGCTCGGTCTGTGGCCCTGGCGGTTGGCGTATGTTGGGGATATATTTACAGGGGATAGATTTATATACAGTTCGTGACACCACCTGTAGTCTTCTGGTAATT
Source organism: Oophaga sylvatica (assembly GCA_033576555.1). Classification (NCBI taxonomy): domain Eukaryota; kingdom Metazoa; phylum Chordata; class Amphibia; order Anura; family Dendrobatidae; genus Oophaga; species Oophaga sylvatica. The sequence continues at coordinate 23,960 of JARQOD010001023.1, read as the reverse complement.
TATACCAGCGCTGCTGTAGATCTCTGAGGGGATGGTGATGCAGCTAGATGTCGGGTCCCTACAGGTAGGACTCTTCCCTCAAAGTCTATGAAGTTAGTGTAGTCGGGTGCAGATAAATAACACAGTCTCACACGGTCAGCGTCTTTCCATACCTTTACTTGCAAGATGTTCAGGCAGGTCCCAGGGAGGCTGATCCAAGGAGAGTGTATCTTGAGACAGCAGCTGGACAAGTTAGGGGCCTCCTTTACTTTCAACACAATGAGTACAACCAGCCTGAAGCGTAGTTCCCTCAATAACTCCAGCTAATCCATAGCTGTACTGCCCAGTCAGTTTTGTGGTAGGAGCCTTCCTGCGAGAGAGCTGAATTCTTATTTTGTCTGCGCCTGACTCAAAGTCTTCACTCCCCCTGACCCCAGTTACGTACTGACTATATGGGGCTTGTTTGCCGCGACCTAAGGTCCGGTAAATCCCTGGTTTTCTTACCACTATGCTTGAAGCTAATAGTGATCCTTCGGTCCCCAGTGACCGGTTGCAATGTGCAGGACTTCTCCAATCCAAACGCACCTTTCCAATAAACTTTCCACTGTGCCTTTCGCCTTGTCCTCGCTGGTAGCATAAGCACTCACACTTGCATAAAGTCGGGTAGTCACTTCCTTCATTCACTTTCTTCAAAGTTAGTTACAGATGCTCAGTTATCAATAGGCAGGAGCACGTCTCTGAACCTTTCACTGTCCTTTAGACAGGTGACTGAAGTCTTTCTGCACTAATCTCCTTCTCCTCAGTCCAGGCTAGACCTTCCTCTCTGAAGTCCAGGCACTGACTGACTGACCACTCCCTCAATAGTAACTACACTACCCTAAGGGTGTGTCTAGTGTATGTTGAGTGAATGGGTATTTAGCATTAAACTGCTGTCTCGCCACACACTCTCCAGGGTACTGCGTGTGCCTAACACCAGGGCTACACACATGTCATAATCGGCTGCGTTAGGGATGTGCCGTCATACTGTGACGTACCCTCGGACGCGGTCTGCAGCGTTCAAGGGTCCGTCACTGCATAATGCAATCAAAAAATGGCAGTTGCGTTAGCGCGGTCCATTTAACACATGCGTTGAACGTTGAACGGACTGGCCTAAAGCAATGTGAACCCAGCCTAATCCAGACAGGACATGTACAAAAAACGCCACATATTAGAAAGGAATACATGGTGAGACTGCAACCGAGGAGCAGGGGCCTGTTCACAAGAGCCGACACTCTGAGGAAACCGCAATGCTGAATGATGGTCTCTACTGCGTCACTAGATCCTTATACAGCTGTATAATGAGGCCTCACTGTACAGGAGAGACCGGAGCGAGGACTGAGGAGACCGGAGCGAGGACTGAGGAGACCGGAGCGAGGACTGAGGAGACCGGAGCCAGGGCTGAGGAAACCGCAGTGCTGAATAACAGTCTTTACTGCGTCACTAGATCCTTATACAGCTGCATTATGAGGCCTCACTGTACAGGAGACCTGAGCGAGGACTGAGGAGACCGGAGCGAGGACTGAGGAGACCGGAGCGAGGACTGAGGAGACCGGAGCGAGGACTGTGGAGAACGGAGCGAGGACTGAGGAGAAGGGAGCAAGGACTGAGGAGAAGGGAGCGAGGACTGAGGAGAACGGAGCCAGGACTGAGGAGACCGGAGCAGGACTGAGGAGAATGGAGCGAGCGCTGAGGAGACCGGAGCGAGGACTGAGGAGAACGGAGCGAGGACTGAGGAGAAAGGAATACATGGTGAGACTGCAACCGAGCAGCAGGGGCCTGTTCACAAGAGCCGACACTCTGAGGAAACCGCAATGCTGAATGATGGTCTCTACTGCGTCACTAGATCCTTATACAGCTGTATAATGAGGCCTCACTGTACAGGAGAGACCGGAGCGAGGACTGAGGAGACCGGAGCGAGGACTGAGGAGACCGGAGCGAGGACTGAGGAGACCGGAGCGAGGACTGAGGAGAAAGGAGCAGGACTGAGGAGAACGGAGCGAGGACTGTGGAGAACGAGCAGGACTGATGGAGACCGGAGCCGAGGACTGTAGGAGACCGTAGCGAGGACTGAGGAGACCGGAGCAGGACTGAGGAAACCGCAGTGCTGAATAACAGTCTTTACTGCGTCACTAGATCCTTATACAGCTGTATAATGAGGCCTCACTGTACAGAGAGACGAGCGGACGGAGCCGGAGGACTGAGGAGACCGGAGCGAGGACTGAGGAGACGGAGCGAGGACTGAGGAGACACGCCGCGAGCTGAGGGAACTGAGCAGATAGAAAAGGAGCGAGGACTGTGGAGACCGGAGCGAGGACTGTGGAGACCGTAGCGAGGACTGAGGAGACCGGAGCGAGGACTGAGGAAACCGCAGTGCTGAATAACAGTCTTTACTGCGTCACTAGATCCTTAACAGCTGTATAATGAGGCCTCACTGTACAGGAGAGACCGGAGCGAGGACTGAGGAGACCGAGCGAGGACTGAGGAAACCGCAGTGCTGAATAACAGTCTTTACTGCGTCACTAGATCCTTATACAGCTGTATAATGAGGCCTCACTGTACAGGAGGCCGGAGCGAGGACTGAGGAGACCGGAGCGAGGACTGAGGAGACCGGAGCGAGGACTGAGGAAACCGCAATGCTGAATGATGGTCTCTACTGCGTCACTAGATCCTTATACAGCTGTATAATGAGGCCTCACTGTACAGGAGACCGGAGCCAGGACTGAGGAGACCGGAGCGAGGACTGAGGAAACCGCAGTGCTGATAACAGTCTTTACTGCGTCACTAGATCCTTATACAGCTGCATTATGAGGCTCACTGTACAGGAGACTGAGCGAGGACTGAGGAGACCGGAGCGAGGACTGAGGAGACCGGAGCGAGGACTGAGGAAACGCAGTGCTGAATAGTCTTTACTGCGTCACTAGATCCTTATACAGCGTATAATGAGGCCTCATGACAGGAGAGGCCGGAGCGAGGACTGAGGAGACCGGAGCGAGGACTGAGGAGACCGGATCGAGGACTGAGGAAACGCAGTGCTGAATAACAGTCTTTACTGCGTCACTAGATCCTTATACAGTGTATAATGAGGCCTCACTGTACAGAGAGACCGAGCGAGGACTGAGGCGACCGAGCGAGACTGAGGAAACCGCAGTGCTGAATAACAGTCTTTACTGCGTCACTAGATCCTTATACAGCTGTATAATGAGGCCTCACTGTACAGGAGAGGCCGGAGCGAGGACTGAGGAGACCGGAGCGAGGACTGAGGAGACCGGAGCGAGGACTGAGGAGACCGGAGCGAGGACTGAGGAGAACGGAGCGAGGACTGAGGAGAAAGGAGCGAGGACTGTGGAGACCGGAGCAGGACTGAGGAACCGGAGCGAGGACTGAGGAGACGGAGCGAGTACTGAGGAGACCGGAGCGAGGACTGAGGAGAACGGAGCGAGGACTGAGGAGACCGGAGCCAGGACTGAGGAGACCGGTGAAAGACTGAGGACACCGGAGCGAGGACTGAGGAGACCGGAGCGAGGACTGAGGAGACCGGAGCGAGGACTGAGGAGAACGAGCGAGTACTGAGGAGACCGGAGCGAGGACTGAGGAGAACGGAGCGAGGACTGAGGAGAAAGGAATACATGGGAGACTGCAACCGAGGAGCAGGGGCCTGATCACAAGAGCGACATCTGAGGAAACAGCACTGCTGAAGAACAGTCTCTACTGCGTCACTAGATCCTTATACAGCTGTATAATGAGGCCTCACTGTACAGGAGACCGGAGCCAGGACTGAGGAGACCGGAGCGAGGCCCGAGGAGACCGGAGCGAGGACTGAGGAGACCGGAGCGAGGACTGAGGAGAACGGAGCGAGGACTGAGGAGACCGGAGCGAGGACTGAGGAGACCGGAGCGAGGATGGAGAAAGGAGAGAGGACTGAGGAGACCGGAGCCAGGACTGAGGAGACCGGAGCAAGGACTGAGGAGACGGGAGCGAGGACTGAGGAGAAAGGAGCAGGACTGTGGAGAATGGAGCGAGGACTGTGGAGACCGGAGCCAGACTGAGGAGCCCGGAGCAGGACTGAGGAGACCGGAGCAAGGACTGAGGAGACCGGAGCTAGGACTGAGGAAACCGCAGTGCTGAATAACAGTCTTTACTGCGTCACTAGATCCTTATACAGCTGTATAATGAGGCCTCACTGTACAGGAGAGACCGGAGCGAGGACTGAGGAGAACGGAGCGAGGACTGAGGAGAACGGAGCGAGGAGTGAGGAGACCGGAGCGAGGACTGTGGAGAACGGAGCGAGGACTGTGGAGAACGGAGCGAGGACTGAGGAGACCGGAGCGAGGACTGAGGAGACCGGAGCGAGGACTGTGGAGACCGGAGCGAGGACTGTGGAGACCGGAGCGAGGACTGTGGAGACCGGAGCCAGGACTGAGGAGACCGGAGCCAGGACTGAGGAGACCAGAGCGAGGACTGAGGAAACCGCAGTGCTGAATAACAGTCTTTACTGCGTCACTAGATCCTTATACAGCTGTATTATGAGGCCTCACTGTACAGGAGACCTGAGCGAGGACTGAGGAGACCGGAGCGAGGACTGAGGAGACCGGAGACGAGGACTGGGAAAACGGAGGCAGGACTGAGGAGACCGGAGCAAGGACTGAGGAGACCGGAGCGAGGACTGAGAACGGAGAGACTGAGGAACCGGAGCAGGACTGGGAGACGAAGGATGGAGCGAGGCTGAGGAGACCGGAGCCAGGGACTGAGGAGACGGAGCCAGACTGTGGAGGAGAGGACGAGGATGGGAGACCGAGCGAGGACTGAGGAACCGCGTGTGAGAGCTTTACTGGAAGACCTACAGCGATGAGGCCTACGTAAGACGAGCGAGGCTGAGGAGACGGAGGGATGAGGAGACCGGAGCGGGAGTGGAGAACGAGCGAGGATAGGAGAGGGAGGACTGAGGAGAAGGCGAGGACTGAGGAGAACGGAGCAGGATGGAGCCGGAGAGGACTGAGGAGAGGAGCAGCCTGAGGAGACGAGCAGGGCTGAGGAGACGGAGCCAGTGAGGAGACGGAGCCAGGAGGACGAGGAGGACGAGGAACTGGGATAACGCTTAGGCAAGCTACAGTGAATGAGGCCTGACGGGAGGAGCGGAGGACTGAGGAGCGGGAGCGAGGACGGGGAGGACTGGGAAGGAGTGAGGAGAGGGAGCAGGACTGAGGAGAAGAGCGGACAGGATGAGGAGACGGAGCGAGGTGAGGAGACCGGAGCAGGCGAGGGATGAGCAGACGGGAGCAGGACTGGGAGAACGGAGGAGGACGGAGACCGGATGAGGGAGGAGCCGGACTGAGGAGACGGAGCGAGGTGAGGAACGGAGGGATAAGCGACGACTGGGAACGTACAGCTGAGAGCGGGCAGACGGGAGACCGGAGCGAGGACTGAGGAGACCGGAGCGAGGACTGAGGAGACCGGAGCGAGGACTGAGGAGAACGGAGCGAGTACTGAGGGAGACCGAGGAACGGACTGAGGAGAACGGAGCGAGGACTGAGGAGAGAAAGGGAATACATGGGAGGACTGAACCGAGGAGCAGGGACCTGATCACAAGAGCCGACAATCTGAGGAGAACAGCACTGCTGAAGAACAGTCTCTACTGCGTCACAGATCCTTATACAGCTGTAAATGAGGCCTCACTGTACAGGAGACCGGAGCCAGGACTGAGGAGACCGGAGCGAGGACGAGGAGACCGGAGCGAGGACCGAGGAGACCGGAGCGAGGACTGAGGAGAACGGAGCGAGGACTGAGGAGACCGGAGCGAGGACTGAGGAGACCGGAGCGAGGACTGAGGAGGAGGAGGAGGAGAAGAGGAGACTGAGGAGACCGGAGCCAGGACTGAGGAGACCGGAGCAAGGACTGAGGAGACCGGAGCGAGGACTGAGGAGAAAGGAGCCAGGACTGTGGAGAATGGAGCGAGGACTGTGGAGAACGGAGCGAGGGCTGAGGAGACCGGAGCCAGGACTGAGGAGACCGGAGCCAGGACTGAGGAGACCAGAGCGAGGACTGAGGAAACCGCACCCCCCCCCCCCCCCCCCCCCCCCCCCCCCCCCCCCCCCCCCCCCCCCCCCCCCCCCCCCCCCCCCCCCCCCCCCCCCCCCCCCCCCCCCCCCCCCCCCCCCCCCCCCCCCCTGTGGAGAACGGAGCGAGGACTGAGGAGAAGGGAGCAAGGACTGAGAGAAGGGAGCGAGGACTGAGGAGAACAGCCAGGACTGAGGAGACCGAGCAGACTGAGGAGAATGGAGCGAGCGCTGAGGAGACGGTGCCAGGTGAGGAGACTGGAGCAGAACTGTGGAGAACGGAGCCAGGACTGAGGAGACCGGAGCGAGGACTGAGGAGACCGGAGCCAGGACTGTGGAGACTGGAGCGGGACTGAGGAGACCGGAGCGAGGACTGAGGAGAACGGAGTGAGGGCTGAGGAGACCGGAGCGAGGGCTGAGGAGACCGGAGCGGGGGCTGAGGAGACCGGAGCGAGGACTGAGGAGACCGGAGCGAGGACTGTGGAGAACTGAGCGAGGACTGAGGAGACCGGAGCGAGGACTGAGGAGACCAGAGCGAGGACTGAGGAGACCGGAGCGAGGATTGAGGAGACCGGAGCGAGGACTGAAGGACTGAGGAGACCGGAGCCAGGACTGAGGAGAACGGAGCGAGGGCTGAGGAGACCGGAGCCAGGACTGAGGAGACCGGAGCCAGGACTGAGGAGACCGAGCGAGGACTGAGGAAACTGCAGTGCTGAATAACAGTCTTTACTGCGTCACTAGATCCTTATACAGCTGCATATTGAGGCCTCACTGTACAGGAGACCTGAGCGAGGACTGAGGAGACCGGAGCGAGGGACTGAGGAGACCGGAGCGAGGACTGTGGAGAACGGAGCGAGGACTGAGGAGAAGGGAGCAAGGACTGAGGAGAAGGGAGCGAGGACTGAGGAGACCGGAGCAGGACTGAGGAGAATGGATGCGAGCGCTGAGGAGACCGGAGCCAGGGCTGAGGAGACTGGAGCAGAACTGTGGAGAACGGAGCCAGGACTGAGGAGAACGGAGCGAGGACTGGGGAGAACGGAGTGAGGGACTGAGGAGACCGGAGCGAGGGCTGAGGAGACCGGAGCGAGGCATGAGGAGACCGGAGCGAGGACTGAGGAGACCGGAGCGAGGACTGTGGAGAACGGAGCGAGGACTGAGGAGACCGGAGCGAGGACTGAGGAGACCGGAGCGAGGACTGAGGAGACCGGAGCGAGGACTGAGGACGAGGAGACCGGAGCCAGGACTGAGGAGAACGGAGCGAGGGCTGAGGAGACCGGAGCCAGGACTGAGGAGACCGGAGCCAGGACTGAGGAGACCAGAGCGAGGACTGAGGAAACCGCAGTGCTGAATAACAGTCTTTACTGCGTCACTAGATCCTTATACAGCTGCATTATGAGGCCTCACTGTACAGGAGACCTGAGGAGGACTGAGGAGACCGGAGCGGGACTGAGGAGACCGGAGCGAGGACTGTGGAGAACGGAGCGAGGACTGAGGAAGGAGCAAGGACTGAGGAGACGGGAGCGAGGACTGAGGAGAACGGAGCAGGACTGAGGAGACCGGAGCAGGACTGAGGAGAATGGAGCGGGGCGCTGAGGAGACCGGAGCCGAGGCTGAGGAGACTGGAGCCAGAACTGGGAGAACGGAGCCAGGACTGAGGAGACCGGAGCGAGGACTGTGGAGAACGGAGCGAGGACTGAGGAGACCGGAGCGAGGACTGAGGAGACCGGAGCGAGGACTGAGGAGACCGGAGCGAGGACTGAGGACTGAGGAGACCGGAGCCAGGACTGAGGAGAACGGAGCGAGGGCTGAGGAGACCGGAGCCAGGACTGACGAGACCGGAGCCAGGACTGAGGAGACCAGAGCGAGGACTGAGGAAACCGCAGTGCTGAATAACAGTCTTTACTGCGTCACTAGATCCTTATACAGCTGCATTATGAGGCCTCACTGTACAGGAGACCTGAGCGAGGACTGAGGAGAATGGAGCGAGTACTGAGGAGACCGGAGCGAGGACTGAGGAGAACGGAGCGAGGACTGAGGAGACCGGAGCCAGGACTGAGGAGACCGGTGAAAGGACTGAGGAGACCGGAGCGAGGACTGAGGAGACCGGAGCGAGGACTGAGGAGACCGGAGCGAGGACTGAGGAGAACGGAGCGAGTACTGAGGAGACCGGAGCGAGGACTGAGGAGAACGGAGCGAGGACTGAGGAGAAAGGAATACATGGTGAGACTGCAACCGAGGAGCAGGGGCCTGATCACAAGAGCCGACAATCTGAGGAAACAGCACTGCTGAAGAACAGTCTCTACTGCGTCACTAGATCCTTATACAGCTGTATAATGAGGCCTCACTGTACAGGAGACCGGAGCCAGGACTGAGGAGACCGGAGCGAGGACCGAGGAGACCGGAGCGAGGACTGAGGAGACCGGAGCGAGGACTGAGGAGAACGGAGCGAGGACTGAGGAGACCGGAGCGAGGACTGAGGAGACCGGAGCGAGGACTGAGGAGAAAGGAGAGAGGACTGAGGAGACCGGAGCCAGGACTGAGGAGACCGGAGCAAGGACTGAGGAGACCGGAGCGAGGACTGAGGAGAAAGGAGCCAGGACTGTGGAGAATGGAGCGAGGACTGTGGAGACCGGAGCCAGGACTGAGGAGACCGGAGCCAGGACTGAGGAGACCGGAGCAAGGACTGAGGAGACCGGAGCTAGGACTGAGGAAACCGCAGTGCTGAATAACAGTCTTTACTGCGTCCCTAGATCCTTATACAGCTGTATAATGAGGCCTCACTGTACAGGAGAGACCGGAGCGAGGACTGAGGAGAACGGAGCGAGGACTGAGGAGAACGGAGCGAGGACTGAGGAGACCGGAGCGAGGACTGTGGAGAACGGAGCGAGGACTGTGGAGAACGGAGCGAGGACTGAGGAGACCGGAGCGAGGACTGAGGAGACCGGAGCGAGGACTGTGGAGACCGGAGCGAGGACTGTGGAGACCGGAGCCAGGACTGAGGAGACCGGAGCCAGGACTGAGGAGACCAGAGCGAGGACTGAGGAAACCGCAGTGCTGAATAACAGTCTTTACTGCGTCACTAGATCCTTATACAGCTGTATAATGAGGCCTCACTGTACAGGAGACCGGAGCGAGGACTGAGGAGACCGGAGCGAGGACTGAGGAGACCGGAGAGAGGACTGTGGAGAACGGAGCGAGGACTGAGGAGACCGGAGCGAGGACTGAGGAGACCGGAGCGAGGACTGTGGAGACCGGAGCGAGGACTGTGGAGAACGGAGCGAGGACTGAGGAGACCGGAGCGAGGACTGAGGAGACCGGAGCGAGGACTGAGGAGACCGGAGCGAGGACTGTGGAAACCGGAGCGAAGACTGAGGAGACCGGAGCGAGGACTGAGGAAACCGGAGCGAGGACTGTGAAGACAGGAGCGAGGACTGAGGAGAACGGAGCGAGGACTGAGGAGACCGGAGCGAGGACTGAGGAGAACGGAGCGAGTACTGAGGAGACCGGAGCGAGGACTGAGGAGAACGGAGCGAGGACTGAGGAGAAAGGAATACATGGTGAGACTGCAACCGAGGAGCAGGGGCCTGATCACAAGAGCCGACAATCTGAGGAAACAGCACTGCTGAAGAACAGTCTCTACTGCGTCACTAGATCCTTATACAGCTGTAAAATGAGGCCTCACTGTACAGGAGACCGGAGCCAGGACTGAGGAGACCGGAGCGAGGACCGAGGAGACCGGAGCGAGGACCGAGGAGACCGGAGCGAGGACTGAGGAGAACGGAGCGAGGACTGAGGAGACCGGAGCGAGGACTGAGGAGACCGGAGCGAGGACTGAGGAGAAAGGAGAGAGGACTGAGGAGACCGGAGCCAGGACTGAGGAGACCGGAGCAAGGACTGAGGAGACCGGAGCGAGGACTGAGGAGAAAGGAGCCAGGACTGTGGAGAATGGAGCGAGGACTGTGGAGACCGGAGCCAGGACTGAGGAGACCGGAGCCAGGACTGAGGAGACCGGAGCAAGGACTGAGGAGACCGGAGCTAGGACTGAGGAAACCGCAGTGCTGAATAACAGTCTTTACTGCGTCACTAGATCCTGATACAGCTGTATAATGAGGCCTCACTGTACAGGAGAGACCGGAGCGAGGACTGAGGAGAACGGAGCGAGGACTGAGGAGAACGGAGCGAGGACTGAGGAGACCGGAGCGAGGACTGTGGAGAACGGAGCGAGGACTGTGGAGAACGGAGCGAGGACTGAGGAGACCGGAGCGAGGACTGAGGAGACCGGAGCGAGGACTGTGGAGACCGGAGCGAGGACTGTGGAGACCGGAGCGAGGACTGTGGAGACCGGAGCCAGGACTGAGGAGACCGGAGCCAGGACTGAGGAGACCAGAGCGAGGACTGAGGAAACCGCAGTGCTGAATAACAGTCTTTACTGCGTCACTAGATCCTTATACAGCTGTATAATGGGGCCTCACTGTACAGGAGACCGGAGCGAGGACTGAGGAGACCGGAGCGAGGACTGAGGAGACCGGAGCGAGGACTGTGGAGAACGGAGCGAGGACTGAGGAGACCGGAGCGAGGACTGAGGAGACCGGAGCGAGGACTGTGGAGACCGGAGCGAGGACTGTGGAGAACTGTTAAAAATGCTTATTTTAAGTATATTTTTCCAGGACTTGTTACCAGATGCGATACTTTAAAGAAAATGTCATGTTTCTTATAAAAAAATTATAGTGGTTTATTGGACTGTCCACCAAAAAAAACAGCATTACAGGAAAACATAAAATGAGTGAAATAGTTACGTAGATATTGTCCATTTGTCCATAGCAAAGCTTGTACACATCTTTCCTTGTTGTCCTGAATGGTAAGAATGACATCTGTTTCTCCGCAGCGTCTTAAGGAAGCAACACGTGGTTACATGGCAGCTGGCTGTTCATTCATCATAGTTCTTGTCAGAGTAAAGTGTCTGTAGAGAAAGCACGAGCCCCCCCTTCATGTAACCATTATATATATGTCCCTTATATCACGTGGTCTCTGTATATGGAGATGACACTTTACCATACAGAAATAGCATTTGTAATGTCAGCGATCGTTAACGTGCTTGGTACAGAATTGAATGTATAAAGAATAAATCCATAATCAATAATTAATATTTAACAATTCCCCCTTTTGAGGGTGATAGACATTAATTGGAACCCTCAAAGTAGAGAAGTTCATCTTTAGGATAATCAGATCTTCTTTCTTCTTTTTCTTCTTCTTTGGCAAAAATAAGTTAATTTCCATAATAATAATAATAATCATAATAATATCAGATTATTGTTATATGCACTCAATAACATAATTATGTGAATTCATGTTATGGTAAGCCGTGACCAATATTCATATAAAATATATGTCTTATACTTTCCTAAACCTAAATCGAAGCATCTCGGGTCCAGTCATCATCATCTGATGTCATCTGGTCTTCATGTTGACTTCTTGTTCTTGATTATTTTAAAACACAGTCTTTATACGATAATTCCTTTGAAATAACATGTAGATATTGTGGAGTTCGTGTGTCATGTGTCCATCAAAGTCCATAAATTCAAATGTTGATAAGAAAACAAAGTCCATTGATGAAATGAAGCTTTAATATCTGAGCAGTGTCACCTTTAAGACCTGGACTTACATTGGCTCGCCTTGGATATTTCTGGAATCCTCCATGCCATCCGCACTGGTCTTGGAACAGGTGTGACGTCTTTGGTCAGCAAAGCAAGGGTTAAAATGACTCTTCCTTGCTAAAGATAGCACCATAACCAGTCCTTAGTCCTAATGCACAGGACTCATGTCAGGGTTATAGCTTCCTGACAACTTATTGTTCACCAGCTTTCATCGAAGCTTCATAGGTGATAGGAAACCACTGGAACGTGATAAAAGCGTGATAACACAGTTCATATTAGCATCATAGGATCATCGTCCTCTGCCATTGTGTCTGTCAGTGGTGAATACTGCAGTTGCTGTCAGTGGTGGATACAGCAGTTGTGGCTGTCAGTGGTGGATACTGCAGTTGTTGTCAGTGGTGAAATGAATTGTAATTGACACAGTCTATTATTACTCAGACATCATATAGCCTTTTTACCTTCTGGAACTTCAGCTTTTTCTTCTTGCAACTTTTTAAATTTACTTGAATTTAGAAATATGAAAAGTCTTTATTAACGTAATTCCAATATCTTGCTTGAAGTCTTCATTCCCTATTCTATACCAAATCTGGTAATTTTCCTAACCTATAATATCACAGCGTACCATAGCAATCAGTAATATCCATAGAATTATTATCAGAATAGTAATATGGAATTCATGTTTATATGTAAACAATCATAAATGATAATGCATTATTAACCATATTCTTCATGAGATAGAACATTTTTATGTCATTGGTGTAATTACCTTTCCAACCCATAGGTGTCAGTGTGTTTTTCATGTAACAAGTGTTTCCATCTTTATTACTAAAACTTTATTAATGGAATATATTTATTAGACCAATAATAGGTAAGAATGTATAGCCATGAACCAAAATGTGAATATCAGTGAAGGAATGAATGAAAGAATTATTGTATTTACTCAGAATTAAAACATTTTCTTCTAATGAACCGATATCTTCACTATATTTAATGAAGCAATATTCTCATACTTGACATTACTTTATTAAATATTGATGTTTCTTATTGATTGAGATAAAAATAAAAATTAAGAATCAAAAATAGAGATAAAGGAAGAATAAAAATTAAAAAATGAAAAATAAGAATAAAAACAAAAATAAGAATAAAAATAAGAATAAAAATAAAAATAAGAATAAAAATGAAAATAAGAATAAAAATAAGGCCTTTATATGTTTATGACAAATGCTGAGTAGTTATGTTCTCAGTAACACATACCCTTAATATTTCCATTATCTGGATGATTTCATATTTGTCATGACCTTGTGTTACCAAAATATTCATATTATGCAACTTTGCATGTAATCCCCTTCTTAGTGTAAAGAAATGACTCTTTATAATACTTAATGTTATTATCTGTAGTAGTTATACCATTGTACCTTTTTATATTCTTTAAAATGTGTGAAGAAGAGGTATTGATGAAATGTGATGATGTATTCAAGATCAAAAACACATTTCCCCCTTATTACCAAAAAATATTATTTTGTGAAATAATTGATTTATCAAAACCAAAATGAAAAAAATAATTGTTTTATAAATTATTTATGTAACTTCTGTTTTAGCTTTATACCATATATTTGTCTGAAGATGTGTACCATCTATGTAACCATTAAAAATAAAAATAACATTGAATATCATAAAATTATCTTTTGGGAAAAAGGAAAAAAAAAAATAATCTAAATGTAGATTTTCTTGATAAACCATTTTGATGTGTGATTCCACTTATCTACTATTAACTAACAAAAAAATAATTACTAAAGAAATATATGTTGAGTAGATAATATTTCATTATGTATCTTAATATTCTAATAATTGAACTGATTTGTATTATTTCTCATAAAAACAAGTTGTTGTTTTCTCACATACCATGAATTGTGAAACTTTTTCCATACATCACACATACACTTATTCACTCTTAGCAGCTGCTCATACACACATCTGTCATCTGTCACTCAGACTGTGACACGGATAAGTTCACACCACAAGTTCCTCATACAAAAAAGTAGGAATATTAACCCAAATAATTGTATCTTAATTATCAATGCGCATTGTAAACTACTAAATTTAATATTTTAATATTTCTTTGAATATTCCCCAAATACACATAACAAACTTTGTGAACCATTCTATAGATAAAAGGACTCATAAGAAAATGTGGTTATGAGCTGTATCTATATTTGGTGCAAGGTTTGCAACTGAAATTGAACCCTAGAACTTACGAGGCCTAAAGAAAAATTCTTTGACTTGCAAAGGCCGAGCTCACAGAGGCTACAAACGCTTTAAGTTACAGCAACCACTGAAATAGGGGTATATGGTATCCTTATTATTAGAACAGTTTAAATGTCACATGTGTGACTGTCATGCAGTAAGAACATATTGCCATGCAAATAAATAACTTCAAAATGTTAGCAACACACAAAAACTAAATTTAGATTCAGTTAGTTATATATTATTTCCTTTTAAGTGTTAAATATATAAAAACATGCAGTTATTACAAATTCTTGTGTAAATAAAGGAATAGATCCATGTAAGAGAGTTTTTCCCGATTAAATCCTACTTTGAAGTGAAAATTCTAAGGAACAATAAGAGATAAGATTAATATCATATTCAAAACAATTGCAATGTCTTATACATATATATATATATTGGCTTTAATGTAATTCTAAATATTACTGTAGTATATTTTAATTATATCACTATAGATATAGATATACAGTTATACAATTTCTACTTATACAAGTATACTATATACTGTATGCTGTATGAATATATATATATATCTACAAAAGCTGTGAACTACAGAATTATATTTATAAAATAATTACAAATAACTGAATAATATATTGTATATCACTTTTACACAACATATAATTTCATTTTCAGTCAATTCCTAAACCAAATCTTATTTCTTTGTCAAAGATGTCCTGGAAAACTCTGTTAATCATTCCTTTTTTTAATGATTGTTTGAGCAGCTCCGATAATGAGCTGTAAATTGAAGTCTTAGATAAGTCATTTTGAGACATCACCTGTTCCTGTCTTTCAATGTCCGCCATTTGTCTCTTTACAGAGCCGTCTGAACTTTGAATTATTAACTCTTTCTGCAAAGCGGACTCTTGGATTTTTTTATAGGGCTTATATCTAATATGTAATTTCCTCCGTATGTCATAGATTTGATTCCGGGGATGACTCAGTTTAGGAGATTTTGACACTGGCTTTTGAAAAGATCTTACTCTGTTTGATTTATTTTCCTATCACGATTCTCATGTTTTCTAGCAAATCAAGGAATTGCGCACATTCAAATAAAGTATCTTTTTGTGACGCAATAACACGAGATACAGAATTTAGGAATCCAAATTTGTCCACAAAATACTTTATCATTGATTGTGTTTTGACATTGGTAATGAGAGTTTTGTACAACCTTTCAAATATGGACATGAATGTAAAAGTACATTCTTTCCGACCAATCCTTAATTTTTGAAGAATATCAATATCTGGACAATTTTCATTTAAGGCACAGAAAATCAGAATTTTCAGTCTGTCTTTATCATCTAGATCTCCATGTAATTCATTATCAAAACTCAACTTTAATGTCAGGCGTCTGGAAAAGGTTGCAGGAAGCCACAATTTAAATAATTGATTTTTCTCGTCATTACTTAAATCAAGCTTGTCAACAAAGCTTTCGAAGATTTCAGAATTTCTGCATACATGGATTTTGTTATCATATGCAGGAATGATTTTGCATAATTTTAACAAATTTTTCCTAACTTTGATTTGGAGTTGGGCCTGTGAATTGTCTTCTATTTTTGGTGGCCATTGAACATCCGTCCCTCGTACGTCATCTACATCAGTTCTGAAGTCTCCTCCCATGTTCCCTCCTACATCAGTTCTGAAGTCTCCTCCATGTTCCCTCCTACATCAGTTCTGAAGTCTCCTCCCATGTTCCCTCCTACATCAGTTCTCAAGTCTCCTCCCATGTTCCCTCCTACATCAGTTCTGAAGTCTCCTCCCATGTTCCCTCCTACATCAGTTCTGAAGTCTCCTCCCATGTTCCCTCCTACATCAGTTCTGAAGTCTCCTCCCATGTTCCCTCCTACATCAGTTCTCAAGTCTCCTCCCATGTTCCCTCCTACATCAGTTCTCAAGTCTCCTCCCATGTTCCCTCCTACATTAGTTCTGAAGTCTCCTCCCATGTTCCCTCCTACATCAGTTCTGAAGTCTCCTCCCATGTTCCCTCCTACATCAGTTCTGAAGTCTCCTCCCATGTTCCCTCCTACATCAGTTCTGAAGTCTCCTCCCATGTTCCCTCCTACATTAGTTCTGAAGTCTCCTCCCATGTTCCCTCCTACATCAGTTCTCAAGTCTCCTCCTATGTTCCCTCCTACATCAGTTCTGAAGTCTCCTCCTATGTTTCCACCATCTTTTTTTACGTCATCAGAGACAAGGTCACCTTGAGTAGCCATTACAGACACATGTCCCACATGTTGCTCAATTTCCTCATTACAGTCAATCTCGGGATCACTAGTATCATCTGACACTATTTCTACACAGTCATCTTTAGATTTCTCTAATACAAACTTGTGAAATACGTGAACCAACTGTAATATATTTTTCAATTTCTCTCTTTCCCTATTAAAGGACACCAGCTTAGATTCTAGCTTTAGATTTTCCATTTCACATTCTGCATATAAGCTGAGCCATAAAACTTCTAAATTTGACTGATCTACAGACATAAATTTCAGTCTACTTTGCTTAGAAAAAGAAGTAATGACATCCATATTTCTTACCTTGAAATATCTCAGCTTGTAGCTCCTTTCTTGGCAACGCTCTTGTCATCAGCACGTCTGATTCCTGTAGTCAACTCTTAGTCCTCATTCATAGGTTCTTTTCTTGATCCTGAAATATCGTAGTGTGATTTCTTTGACGACTTGCACATCTGACGTCTTTTGCTTCTATTCCTCCCTTTGCAAGTTTTCAAAAATTCACACTCTTAAAATCAAGTGTGACTGGCTGGCTCTCCAAAATGTTAAAAATGCTTATTTTAAGTATATTTTTCCAGGACTTGTTACCAGATGCGATACTTTAAAGAAAATGTCATGTTTCTTATAAAAAAATTATAGTGGTTTATTGGACTGTCCACCAAAAAAACAGCATTACAGGAAAACATAAAATGAGTGAAATAGTTACGTAGATATTGTCCATTTGTCCATAGCAAAGCTTGTACACATCTTTCCTTGTTGTCCTGAATGGTAAGAATGACATCTGTTTCTCCGCAGCGTCTTAAGGAAGCAACACGTGGTTACATGGCAGCTGGCTGTTCATTCATCATAGTTCTTGTCAGAGTAAAGTGTCTGTAGAGAAAGCACGAGCCCCCCCTTCATGTAACCATTATATATATGTCCCTTATATCACGTGGTCTCTGTATATGGAGATGACACTTTACCATACAGAAATAGCATTTGTAATGTCAGCGATCGTTAACGTGCTTGGTACAGAATTGAATGTATAAAGAATAAATCCATAATCAATAATTAATATTTAACAAGAACGGAGCGAGGACTGAGGAGACCGGAGCGAGGACTGAGGAGACAGGAGCGAGGACTGAGGAGACCGGAGCGAGGACTGTGGAAACCGGAGCGAAGACTGAGGAGACCGGAGCGAGGACTGAGGAAACCGGAGCGAGGACTGTGAAGACAGGAGCGAGGACTGAGGAGAACGGAGCGAGGACTGAGGAGACCGGAGCGAGGACTGAGGAGAAGGGAGCGAGGGCTGAGGAGACCGGAGCGAGGGCTGAGGAGACCGGAGCGAGGACTGAGGAGACCGGAGCGAGGACTGAGGAGACCGGAGCGAGGACTGTGGAGAACGGAGCGAGGACTGAGGAGACCGGAGCGAGGACTGAGGAGACCGGAGCGAGGACTGAGGAGACCGGAGTGAGGACTGAGGACTGAGGAGACCGGAGCCAGGACTGAGGAGAACGGAGCGAGGGCTGAGGAGACCGGAGCGAGGACTGAGGAGACCGGAGCGAGGACTGAGGAGACCGGAGCGAGGACTGAGGAGACAGGAGCGAGGACTGAGGAGACCGGAGCGAGGACTGTGGAAACCGGAGCGAAGACTGAGGAGACCGGAGCGAGGACTGAGGAAACCGGAGCGAGGACTGTGAAGACAGGAGCGAGGACTGAGGAGAACGGAGCGAGGACTGAGGAGACCGGAGCGAGGACTGAGGAGAAGGGAGCGAGGGCTGAGGAGACCGGAGCGAGGGCTGAGGAGACCGGAGCGAGGACTGAGGAGACCGGAGCGAGGACTGAGGAGACCGGAGCGAGGACTGTGGAGAACGGAGCGAGGACTGAGGAGACCGGAGCGAGGACTGAGGAGACCGGAGCGAGGACTGAGGAGACCGGAGCGAGGACTGAGGACTGAGGAGACCGGAGCCAGGACTGAGGAGAACGGAGCGAGGGCTGAGGAGACCGGAGCGAGGACTGAGGAGACCGGAGCGAGGACTGAGGAGACCGGAGCGAGGACTGTGGAGAACGGAGCGAGGACTGTGGAGAACGGAGCGAGGACTGTGGAGACCTGAGCGAGGACTGAGGAGACCGGAGCCAGGACTGAGGAGACCGGAGCCAGGACTGAGGAGACTGGAGCCAGGACTGAGGAGACCAGAGCGAGGACTGAGGAAACCGCAGTGCTGAATAACAGTCTTTACTGCGTCACTAGATCCTTATACAGCTGCATTATGAGGCCTCACTGTACAGGAGACCTGAGCGAGGACTGAGGAGACCGGAGCGAGGACTGAGGAGACCGGAGCGAGGCCTGAGGAGACCGGAGCCAGGACTGAGGAGACCGGAGCAAGGACTGAGGAGACCTGAGCGAGGACTGAGGAGAAAGGAGCCAGGACTGTGGAGAATGGAGCTAGGACTGTGGAGACCGGAGCCAGGACTGAGGAGACCGGAGCAAGGACTAAGGAGACCGGAGCTAGGACTGAGGAAACCGCAGTGCTGAATAACAGTCTTTACTGCGTCACTAGATCCTTATACAGCTGTATAATGAGGCCTCACTGTACAGGAGAGACCGGAGCGAGGACTGAGGAGAACGGAGCGAGGACTGAGGAGAACGGAGCGAGGACTGAGGAGACCGGAGCGAGGACTGTGGAGAACGGAGCGAGGACTGTGGAGAACGGAGCGAGGACTGAGGAGACCGGAGCGAGGACTGAGGAGACCGGAGCGAGGACTGTGGAGAACGGAGCGAGGACTGTGGAGAACGGAGCGAGGACTGAGGAGACCGGAGCGAGGACTGAGGAGACCGGAGCGAGGACTGTGGAGACCGGAGCGAGGACTGTGGAGACCGGACCGAGGACTGTGGAGACCGGAGCCAGGACTGAGGAGACCGGAGCCAGGACTGAGGAGACCAGAGCGAGGACTGAGGAAACCGCAGTGCTGAATAACAGTCTTTACTGCGTCACTAGATCCTTATACAGCTGTATAATGAGGCCTCACTGTACAGGAGACCGGAGCGAGGACTGAGGAGACCGGAGCGAGGACTGAGGAGACCGGAGCGAGGACTGTGGAGACCGGAGCGAGGACTGTGGAGAACGGAGCGAGGACTGAGGAGACCGGAGCGAGGACTGAGGAGACCGGAGCGAGGACTGAGGAGACCGGAGCGAGGACTGTGGAAACCGGAGCGAAGACTGAGGAGACCGGAGCGAGGACTGAGGAAACCGGAGCGAGGACTGTGAAGACAGGAGCGAGGACTGAGGAGAACGGAGCGAGGACTGAGGAGACCGGAGCGAGGACTGAGGAGAAGGGAGCAAGGACTGAGGAGAAGGGAGCGAGGACTGAGGAGAAACGGAGCCAGGACTGAGGAGACCGGAGCAGGACTGAGGAGAAGGAGCGAGCGCTGAGGAGACCGGAGCCAGGGCTGAGAAGACTGGAGCCAGAACTGTGGAGAAACGGACCAGACTGAGGAGACCGGAGCGAGGGCTGAGGAGAACGGAGCGAGGACTGTGGAGACAGGAGCGAGGACTGAGGAGAACGGAGCGAGGACTGAGGAGACCGGAGCGAGGACTGAGGAGAAGGGAGCAAGGACTGAGGAGAAGGGAGCGAGGACTGAGGAGAACGGAGCCAGGACTGAGGAGACCGGAGCAGGACTGAGGAGAATGGAGCGAGCGCTGAGGAGACCGGAGCCAGGGCTGAGGAGACTGGAGCCAGAACTGTGGAGAACGGAGCCGGACTGAGGAGAACGGAGCGAGGACTGAGGAGAACGGAGTGAGGGCTGAGGAGAACGGAGCGAGGGCTGAGGAGACCGGAGCGAGGGCTGAGGAGACCGGAGCGAGGGCTGAGGAGACCAGAGCGAGGACTGAGGAGACCGGAGCGAGGACTGTGGAGAACGGAGCGAGGACTGAGGAGACCGGAGCGAGGGCTGAGGAGACCGGAGCGAGGGCTGAGGAGACCGGAGCGAGGACTGAGGAGACCGGAGCGAGGACTGTGGAGAACGGAGCGAGGAATGAGGAGACCGGAGCGAGGACTGAGGAGACCGGAGCGAGGACTGAGGAGACCGGAGCGAGGACTGAGGAGACCGGAGCGAGGACTGAGGACTGAGGAGACCGGAGCCAGGACTGAGGAGAACGGAGCGAGGGCTGAGGAGACCGGAGCCAGGACTGAGGACACCGGAGCCAGGACTGAGGAGACCAGAGCGAGGACTGAGGAAACCGCAGTGCTGAATAACAGTCTTTACTGCGTCACTAGATCCTTATACAGCTGCATTATGAGGCCTCACTGTACAGGAGACCTGAGCGAGGACTGAAGAGACCGGAGCGAGGACTGAGGAGACCGGAGCGAGGACTGTGGAGAACGGAGCGAGGACTGAGGAGAAGGGAGCAAGGACTGAGGAGAAGGGAGCGAGGACTGAGGAGAACGGAGCCAGGACTGAGGAGACCGGAGCAGGACTGAGGAGAATGGAGCGAGCGCTGAGGAGACCGGAGCCAGGGCTGAGGAGACTGGAGCCAGAACTGTGGAGAACGGAGCCAGGACTGAGGAGACCGGAGCGAGGACTGTGGAGAACGGAGCGAGGACTGAGGAGACCGGAGCGAGGACTGAGGAGACCGGAGCGAGGACTGAGGAGACCGGAGCGAGGACTGAGGAGACCGGAGCGAGGACTGAGGACTGAGGAGACGGAGCCAGGACTGAGGAGAACGGAGCGAGGGCTGAGGAGACCGGAGCCAGGACTGAGGAGACCGGAGCCAGGACTGAGAGACCAGAGCGAGGACTGAGAACCGCAGTGCTGAAAACAGTCTTTACTGCGTCACTAGATCCTAACAGCTGTTATGAGGCCTCACTGTACAGAGACCGAGCGAGGACGAGAGAGACCGGAGCGAGGACTGGAGACGAGCGAGATGGAGAGGACAGGACTGGGAGAAGGAGCGAGGACTGAGGAGACGGAGCAGGACTGAGGAGACCGGAGCAGGACTGAGAGAAGGAGCGAGGCTGGGAACGAGCAGCTGAGGAGACGGAGCAGATGAGAACGAGCGAGGAGGAGACAGGGCTGAGAGACGGAGGAGGCTGAGGAGACCGGAGCGAGGCTGAGGAGACGGAGAGACTGAGAGAGGAGCGAGGACTGGGAGAACGGAGCAGACTGAGGAGACCGAGCAGACTGAGGAGACGGAGCGAGGCTGAGGAGACCGGAGCAGCTGAGAGACGGAGCAGACTGAGACGAGAGGACCGGAGCAGGCTGAGAGAACGGAGCAGGCTGGGAGACCGGAGCAGGACTGAGAGACGGAGCAGGACTGAGGAGACCGAGCGAGGACTGAGGAAAGCAGGCTGAAAGCTAGGACTAGAAACAGCCAATGAGGGCCACAACAGGGATGAGCGAGGATGAGGAGACGGAGCAGGATGAGGAGACCGGAGCAGACTGTGGAGAACGGAGCGAGGACTGAGGAGAAGGAGCAGGACTGAGGAGAGGAGCGAGGACTGAGGAGACCGGAGCAGGCTGAGGAGAGGAGCGAGGCTGAGGAGACCGGAGCCAGGCTGAGGAGACGGAGCAGACTGTGGAGAACGAGCAGGATGAGGAGACGGAGCGAGGCTGAGGAGACGGAGGAGGGCTGAGGAACGAGCGAGGCTGAGGAGACCGAGCGAGGCTGAGGAGACGAGCGAGGATGAGGAGACGGAGCAGACTGGGGACGGAGCGAGGACTGAGGAGACCGAGCGGGACTGAGGAGACCGGAGCGAGACTGAGGAGAGGAACCGAGCGACTGAGGAGAACGGAGCGAGGGCTGAGGAGACCGGAGCCAGGACTGAGGAACCGAGCCAGGACTGAGGAGACCAAGGAGGACTGGGAAACCGGGCGAAAACGCTAGGTAGACTTAAGCTCATATGGGCTCATGAAGGAGACCGAGCGAGGACTGAGAGACCGGAGCGAGGACTGAGAGAAACGGAGCGAGGACTGAGGAGAAGGAGCAAGGACTGAGGAGAAGGAGCGAGGACTGAGGAAACGAGCAGGACTGAGGAGACGAGCAGGACGGGAGAAGGAGCGAGCGCTGAGGAACGAGCCAGGGCTGAGGAGACTGGAGCCAGACTGTGGAGACGGAGCCAGGACTGGAGACCGGAGCGAGGACTGAGGAGACGAGCGAGACTGGGAGACCGAGCGAGGACTGAGGAACGAGCGAGGACTGAGGAGACCGGAGCGAGGACTGAGATGAGGACGAGCCAGGACTGAGGAGAACGGAGCGAGGCTGAGGAACGGAGCCAGATGAGACCGAGCGCGAGGACGAGCGAGATGAGAAACGCAGGTGAAAAGACGGCCAGACTAGCGTAGAGCCAGAGGAGACCGAGCGGGACTGAGGAGACGAGCGAGACTGAGGAACGAGCGAGGACTGGAGAACGGAGCGAGGACTGAGGAAGAGCAAGACTGAGGAAAGGACGAGATGAGGAGAACGAGCAGGACTGAGGAGACCGAGCAGACTGAGGAAAGAGCGAGCGCTGAGGAGACCGAGCCAGGGCTGAGGAACGGAGCCAGAACTGGAGAACGGAGCGGACGGAGGAGACGGAGCGAGGAGCTGGGAGGAACGGGAAGCAGGACTGAGGGACGGAGAGACGAGACGGGGACGAGAGGAGACCGACAGGGAGGACCGGAGCGGACTGAGGAGACGAGCGAGGACTGAGAGGACCGAGCCAGGACTGAGGAGAACGGAGCGAGGTGAGGAGACCGAGCCAGGACTGAGAGACCGAGCCAGACTGAGGAGACCAGAGCAGACTGAGGAACGAGGCTGAATAACAGTTACGGCCTAATCTTAACAGCTGCATATGAGCCTACAAGGGACCTGAGCGGGCTGAGAACCGGAGCGGACTGAGAGACCGGACAGACGTGGAGAACGAGCAGGATGAGGAGAGGAGCAAGGACGAGGAGAGGAGCAGGACTGAGGAGACGGAGCGGTGAGAGAAGAGCGAGGCTGAGGAGACCGGAGCCAGGGCTGAGGAGACGGAGCAGACTGAGAACGAGCAGGAGAGGAGAACGGAGCGGCTGAGGAGACGAGTAGGCGAGAGCGAGCGAGGCTGAGGAGACCGAGCGAGGCTGGGAGACCGGACGAGGATGAGGAGACCGAGCGAGACTGGAGACGAGCGGACTGAGAGACCGAGCGAGGACGAGGAGACGGCGGACTGAGACGAGAGACGGCCAGGACTGAGAGAACGGAGCGAGGGCTGAGGAGACCGAGCCAGGACTGAGAGACCGAGCCAGACTGAGGAGACCAGAGCGAGGACTGAGGAAACCGCAGTGCTGAATAACATCTTACTGCGTCACTAGATCCTTAACAGCTGCATTATGAGGCCTCACTGTACAGAAGACCTAGGCAGGACTGAGGAGACCGCTGCAGCGACTGAGGAGACGCACGCAGGACTGAGGAGAAGGGGAGCAAGGAGAGGAGAAGGGAGCGAGACTGAGGAGAACGGAGCCAGGACTGAGGAGACGCGGAGCAGGACTGAGGAGAAGGGAGCGAGCGCTGAGGGAACCGGAGCCAGGCTGAGGAGACTGGAGCCAGAACTTGGAGAACGGACGAGGACTGAGGAGACCGGAGGAGGGCTGAGGGACGGAGGAGGACTGAGGAGACGGAGCGAGAGAGGAGACCGGGAGGGCTGAGGAGACCGGAGCGAGGCTGGGGAGACCGGAGCGAGGACTGAGGAGACCGGAGCGAGGCTGAGGGACCGGGAGGACGTGG